>CAJSFY010000062.1:0-179381 GCA_907173295.1 Fagus sylvatica | reverse complement strand
GGAAACTTTGTCCCCAAAACGGCGTCGTGTGGGCTTTGATAAGGAAAGTGGTCCCCAAAACGGTGCCGTGTTGGGCTTTTGGGGGGAAATATTAATCCCCAAAACGGCGTCGTGTAACCTTTTAGGGATTAAGTGGTCCCCAAAACGGTGTCGTGTTGTGCTTTTGGGGGGAAAGTGGTCCCCAAACGGCATCGTTTTTACAAAGCTGCATGTCAGAAGCTTCCTCAACACGATGCCCTCTCTTCTTGTCTCTTCGAAACTGAAACAAACTGTAACTGTTTGAAATTGAAACTGAAACTCTCTGACAGTCCTTCCTCTCCCTCTCTTCACGGTTTCCTTTTGCAAAAATCCCCAAGAAACATAGTTCACTCCTCTCAAACACTCAAACTAAAGCCAAGGTGACCCATTCCCTTACACCCGTAGGCACAACAGCAGAAGGAACTAAGAAACCTCCTACCAAAGAGGAAGGTGTGTTTACATTTCCATTTTCTTCTGTGATTTTTAATGTTTTTGGAGTTGACACTATGATTGGACTAAGTGTCGACAATGTTTGGGTATTCTGGACAATTGTTCAGTTTTATGGACAAATTTAGGGTTTTCTGTGTAATGTTGGTCTTTATTTGTTGGTTTTCTGTGATTGTTGGGCTTCCTATGGACAATGACCTTTTAGTGCATTATAGGCAAATGATATATATAAATCTGCAGTACTTGAAATAAATTATAATGACTAGATGTATATAACAAGGTCTGAACTAGATGAGAAAGATGATGAGGGTTTCAAATCTTGTGAAGGCAATGGTAATGGAGTAGAATATAATCTAAAATTTCTATTTTTATTTTTATTGTTACATGGTCTTGTTTGATGTAGGGGGAAAATCAGGTCTATGGTTATGGTATATATAGAAGGAAGCTGATGAAAGTGGGCTATTGAGTTGTAGAGTAGCTATTCAATCTTCAAGGAATTGGGTTTGATGTTTAAGGATTTTGGGATGGTTAGATCATAAAACAGTTGGATCCTTAGTGAATCTTCAAGGAATATGATCGTGGTTTGGTGTTGAAATATTGTATTGAATGAGAAAAAATGGAAGGTAATCCATAGGCAACAACATGTGGATTCTTTAAGTGATATCTGTGGGTTTTACCAAGTTGTTCAATGTATTTTTGTATATAAACCATCTAAGTTTTTGGGTGTGTATATTTGCATTGGTTCTTTATAGGATTATTGATTTGATTTGGGTGTTTTCTTTGTCCTAATTTGTTGAAGAATTGATTGGAATTCATTGGTTGGTTGGATGAGGTCAACTACTTGGCATGTTAGCAATTTGAAAACTACTTGTTCCTTGAATCATATTCATGTTCATGCTACTCATGGCTCATGCATCTTACCTTGGATTGAATTTGAAAGTTTCTTTTTCCTTTTCCAAAAAAAAAAAAAATCCAAAGAGTTTTTCTCTGAGCATTTTGTTGGTAAATTCTTGAGGTGCAAAAAAAAAAAGAAATCAGTTCTGTGGATGAGTTATGCTTGTTCAATAACTTGGTAAACTATCATTTTGGATGAAACATTTCATATTTTGATGGAGGTTTGAATATCTGGTAGAGGAAGTAAAGGTGACAGAGAAAGAAAAAAAAAAGGATATGGTGGCTTGGAAGTGCCTGTAATAATTTACTTCCTGGGGGTTTGGCAGAACATGCTGCCTGGTTATGTCATTAAGAACAGAAATGTAGGTTTCATGGTTGTATAGGCTAAGGTATAGAGGGGTAGTGGATGATTAGACTCAAGAATAGGCATATTGTATAGGCTAATGAAAAAATGGCAGTATATCATGGCATTTGAAATGTGTGTTTGATATACAAATACAATCATGATTAATATACATATTTGGAGATTGATCTACAATCAAAACTTTCTCTTAGGGCTATAGGAAATTACTGTAGAACCAGCTGAGAAACATGGAAAGAAAAACAAATCCAAATGAGTTAACTAAGAGAGAAGACAAATGAATACCTGTCCAGCCATGTGTGCCAAGTACTTGTATAGTAAATATAGTACTAGTGATGACTGATTATGTTTAAAACAACAAGGTCCAAATGAGGTCAAGTAGATAGGGACCTCAAATTTGGATAAATTGCTTCTACATTTCAATTAAAACTATTATAAAGTTAGTTCTATTATAGTTCAAATCAAGTACTTTGCAGTCAACCTTTTCCTTCAATTCTTCCTCCATCTCTTCCATCTTTTTCTTTACTGCCTTGTCATTTTCACCTCTCATACACTCCATGTTATTAATTTATTAACTTAAACTCTTTTGGATATTTCTTTGCTAGCAGGAAGTGCTTGTGGGTCCTGAAAATAGAACAGCAACATCTAACAGAAGTTTTCTTAAGAGTTAATCTAACAGAACAGCCCAGACAAGTATACTTGCTTCATGGATCTATTTATTATAAATATCCATTCACTTTAATTGATGAAAGCAAACATATTGACTGAAAATTATTGTTAGTCTATCTACTGTGTCTGTGTTTAAATTATAAAAATGGCATCTGCATTATACCAAATTATTATAATATCTTTTAAAGTGAGCCAAGGTAGATTGAGTTTAACAAAGTACTTTATGGAATGTTGTCACATCTGTTTTGTTTTTTATTTTTTATTTTTTTTGTGTGTGTGTGGTCATAGGTTGACTTGAATGTGACAAATATGTTTGGAATGGCCACATGTTTAAACTGTGATTAAAATGTGGACAATGTTAGGGTTTTCTGGACAATTTAAGGGTATTCTGGACAATTTTCACATTTTCTGTACAATAGTGGTTCAATTGGCATACTTTTTTAATCCTTGTCTTGGCATTACAGAAACATATAATGATGATTTATCTTCTTCTTTAAACTTGTTAAAAGAGCTTTAACATGTTTCAAATATGGGATTATCCTCATTGTAATAAAAAGGTGGACAGTTAGGTCTTGGGTTCAAAACCCATTGGGTCCTTGTGTAACTTAAAAAAAAAAAAAAAAAAACATTTTGTATGACTTAAATGCTTGTGTGACATGCTGGCTTCAAGACATAGTGTCTTTGGATGAGCTTATTCTTGTTAGCATCTATCCTCTATATCTTGTTGTTTCTTTTAATGATCAATGATTTTATGAGATATTCTAATTCTATGGATTTCCATTTTGCATGTAGCCAAGGCAATGGGGAGTATTGATGTGAACACACCCGCAGGCAACATAGAAGTTGCACCTCGTATTCGCCATCATTGCATTGTTAGTAAATTGATGGATGTTAACAAGAGCTTATCTGAAGAATGTAAGAGCCAGCTGCAAACCACTCCATTTGGGTGGTTGTTGAATCTCCATTGCAACATTGAAACCAGTGGACGAATGCTTGAAGTGATGGCTACAAGTTGGAATGCCGATGCACGTGCATTCCAAGTGGGTAATAGGCTCATATCTTTCACCCTATATGACATTGCCCTCATATTGGGGTTGCCTGTGAGGGGGGAGCCAATTGATTGCAACTAATCTCATTCTGGGAGGTTTGTGGTGGAGAAATTGTTAAATAGGCATTTGAAGACAACTTCACCAGAACGAACTCAATTGGTGACATTGCTCACCAAACCTTCCATACAAGTCCCAAATAGGGTTAGGTTGTATATTGTCCTAGTCTTTAGCTATTTTTTGTTTCCTACCACCTCCAAAAAAGTCAACCCAAGCCTCCTACCATTGCTTGATGATAGAGCCAACCTAGGTACATATGCATGGGGGAAGGCAGTGTATGACTTCTTGGTTAGTGGTTTAAGCCGCGCAGCTTCATCGATGCAAGCAAAAAAAGTTAGAGGCAACTTGCACATTCAAGGTTGCACTGCCTTGCTTCAGGTAAAAAAAATTTTATCCTCATTGTTTACTCCACAACCATTCTAAATTTTGTTTTATTCTTAAACTTACCATTAGTGTCATCATTTATGCAGATATGGGTATGCGAGCACTTGGGGATTGGTCAGAAGAATGCAAAAATTAACCAACCTTTCCCAAGATTTTTAGCATGGACCCACCAAAGAATGTATACTAAGAAGGCAAGGGAGGCCTTTAGTAACAGTACCAATGAAAGTATCTTACACTAAAGTTGCGTACTAGTTTAATATCAATGTTAGTTTCTTATAAAGATGTTGTATGTTAGTATTTAAGCGTTCTAATTCATATAGTGCAATTTGCAGGTGCTGTCCGTGCTTGTAGCAATGCCATGGGAGCAAGAGTTTAATGTGGTAGAAGAAGCCATGGAGACCTTGCAAGAAACCCATGGCAGCTCGCACCCAACCATATCAAGGGATGATGGGGCTGGACCAAGCAATAGAACTTAAACGTCGTCCAATCAATTGTAACTAGAGTTTCAAGCTGAAAGGGCTGAACGGGAAACTCTAGCACGACGGGTGGGGCGCTTAAAGGATGAGCTTGACCATGTAAAGGGTCTGGTGGCCACGGTCCTAGAGAGTAGCCCCAATATTCAACAAAACCAGACCCCACCCTCATAAAACCAACCCCCACCCTCACAAAGCCAGCTGCCCATTCAAACCCCCATTGCGGACTTGCCAAGTTTACCGTCCAAGGCTGTCAAGAGAGGCAAAACTGTCAAGAGAGTCAAAGCTGCTAAAAAGAAGGCCAAGGTGGCGATGGTGGACTTGGCAAGCTCACCATCAAAGAGAGACAATGCAGGGGAGGCAGCTGCAGCTGTGGTGGATTTGGTGAGTTCACCATCAAAGGGGGCTACTAGTGTGAGGTATATAAGGGCGAAAACACGAGCCCACAAGAATCTAATGGTAGTGGCCCCCCAATCGGAACCAGTTAGAAATGAGGTACGTGTGTTGTGTAATGATAAATTACTTAAGAAACACTATGAATGACATATGAAAGTCACATATGAACTAACTTTATGTACTCCATATGTTGTTGCTTTATGTTGGGTTCATATGTCATTTAACTTTATGTTGGGTTAAATGCTCATGCTTACTTTATGTTGGGTTAAATGTTCATGCTTTAACTTATGTTGGGTTAAATGTTCATGCTTACTTTATGTTGGGTTAAATGCTCATGCTTTAACTTTTTTTTGTTTAAAAATCACATATGAAATAACTTTATGTACTCCATGTTTAAAAATCATGAGCAGTGGGTGGATGCTCATTTCCTATACCAGCCAACAGTTGCTGATGAGGCTGTCTTGGCTGATTTTAGGAAGAAATGGGGGGGCGCAACAAGGCGGGCCACTAGGAGAAGGTTGTAACAACTCATTTCTTTCAATTATGTAATGATTTATGAAGTGATTATCAATATTACCTCATACTGGTTTATAACACGTTTAAAATTTTCTAGGCCCAACGAGGTTGATAGCAATGAGGTGGCAATCTCGACCGAAACATATGAGCTCGCAGGTCGAGAGGTGTCATCATTGTTAGGCGATCGACCTCAGGACGATGGTTCTAGGTGGATATCCACCGCGGTAATTACATACTCATTTTGCATTTTAGATCCTTTATTTATTGCATATTTGAGACATGAGTTTTACAATTCCACATTGTTTACAAAGCAAGTGTGACACACGCAGGTGGTGGACACTTTCAAGGATGTCCTTATGCAAAAACTCACCGAAAGCGGCCACCCTCCACCGTACATAAACTTCATAATAAGCGTACATGGCGGGGTAAAATAACAAAATTTCAACCTTGGCAAATACTTGTTTATACTTTTACACTATGCATGATGTCAATACAGCGAGCTCTTTTGTTGAAATAACTAACTATGATTTATGTAGACTACGATCCTGGGTATGAGTCAGTCAACCTTAACACAAAGAGGCAAAAGAACAAGAAAGGGTAAACAACCCATTCAGGATGACCAGCCTCAACCACAATCTGTGTTCCGCCCTAGTTGGGTACGCTCAATGCCGGGAAATTGCAACCGGGTAATTAGAGATCTTTTCCAACTTTCATTTTGTCAAAAACTGTTGTTACATATCTATTCTGAAAAACCTATGTATGACTTACCCTTTTGTTAATGCAGATTTTTGTCCCAGTATGCCACAGTGGCCATTTTGTTATGCTGGTTGTAGATTGTCTAGAAAAAGTTTTCTATTTTTTTTATTCTTTACCTAGTGCAACCCATAGAGCTTTGGCGCCAACATTGGTAAACACTTGTTTTTCATTTTAATTTTCTTACTAATCCAGTTATAAATTAACATAATCCCACTGATACTACTTTTTGCTGCCTGCATCATAGCGGAAAGCTTTGGAGCAAATATGCATAGAGAACTTGGGCCATAAGGATGTCCATACATGGCTCCTAGAATACAAGAATGACATACCAAAACAAGATAATTACGCGTAAATACCAATATCTATCATGACCTGAAATATATTGAGTCAAATTTGAGTGTAGACTGTGTAAGTAAGTTCATATTCTCTTTTAATGTGTTTTGATAATTCAAATGCAAATGTTGGTTGCTATGTTGATTGTTAGTGTTTTGATAACTCAAATGTAATTGAGATGTTGGTTGTTGGTTGATAACTCAAATGTAATTGTTGCTATGTTGGTTGCTATGTTGATTGTTGGTGTTTTGATAACTCAAATGTAATTGAGATGTTGGTTGTTGGTTGATAACTCAAATGTAATTGTTGCTATGTTGGTTGCTATGTTGATTGTTGGTGTTTTGATAACTCAAATGTAAATGAGATATTGGTTGTTGGTTGATAATTCAAATGTAATTGTTGCTATGTTGGTTCTGGGTTCACTTGAATGTTATTACTATTTTCCAGAACATGTGGACAATAATGTCCAAACTTAAAGATAATTGTCCACACTTTCTATGGATGTTATGGATGTTACGTAGGTTGTTGGTACATGTTGGTTTCTATGGATGTTATGAAAGACAATTTGAGTGAAGTAAATTTCCATAAATTATGTTGATCAATGTTTATTTTTATGTACTTTTGTCTCAATTTTTCCAGCTCCGACTGTGGGATTTTCATGCTCACATATATGGAATCCTTGATTTTTTGTAATAAGATAGTACAGTTCAGAGAGGTATGATTTCCACACCTTCATTTCATGATGCGTTAATGCGTTCATTTTAAGTCAAAACAACTAACCAATAATTTCTAAATGTCTTTTATGTTTTGTAGGCTAATTGCCCAAAAATAAGGCAACGCATTTTGCTAGAATTCTATTACAATTCCTTACTGCCCAAAGCTTTACAAAGCTAAAACTGGACAATTCTTTACCGTGCTTGCTGCTGCCCAATTCTTTACCGGCATATAGTTTTATGTTTTGATACACATTTGTTATTTTTGTATTTACGTTTATACTTTTTGTATTTAAAATTTTGGTTGCTCTATTCTTTCTATACTTGAGATTGTATTAAAGGTAGTGAACAGAAACAATATTTTATTCTTTTGTAAATGGAGTAAATAAATAAATGAAATGGTGAAATTGGTTGGAAACATTTGCATATATTTTAGGTTACCCATGAGTTTCTTTTATATTTAATGTTACCAGGAGCAACCTATTGTCATTGGAATCTTCACATTACTTGTTGTGAAAGATATAAAAAAAAGGATGTCTAAAAATGTTTCCCAAATTGTGGTGAAACTAAATATGTTCAAACAAATACCCAGGAGCAACCTATTGCCATTGTCTACATTGGAAATAATAAAGTTTGGTTTTTTTTTATTTTGAAGTGATTTTGGTTGGTTGAGATAAAAAATGATAAAATTGTTACAAAGATACTAAGAAACAAGTTTAATAGATGCCAAGAAACATGACCAATTCGTATGAACATGTTTAAATGTTCATACAATTTTCTGAAAAATATGGACAAAAACATGAAATTATGGACAAAAAAATGAAATTGTGGAAAAAAATTTCGAGTCTACTTATGAATATTTAAGTGAACCTAGAAATGTTCATACAATTTTCTGGAAAATGTGAACAAAAACATGAAATTATGGACAAAAACTTGAAATTGTGGACAAAAATTTTGAGTCTACTTATGAACATTTAAGTGAACCCAGAAATGTTTATACAATTTTCTGGAAAATGTGGACAAAAACATGAAATTATGGATAAAAACTTGAAATTGTGGACAAAAATTTCGAGTCTACTTATGAACATTTAAGTAACCCAGAAATGTTCATATAATTTTTGGAAAATGTGGACAAAAACATGAAATTATGGACAAAAACATGAAATTGTGGACAAACATTTCGAGTCTACTTATGAACATTCAAGTGAACCCAGAAAGTGTATTTCATGTTTTTGTCTATAATTTCATGTTTTTGTCCATAATTTCATGTTTTTGTCCACATTTTCCAGAAAATTGTATGAACATTTAAACATGTTCATACGAATTGGTCATGTTTCTTGGCATCTATTAAACATGTTTCTTGGCATCTTTGTAACAATTTTATTATTTTTTATCTCAACCAACCAAAATCACTTTAAAATAAAAAAAAACCAAACTTTATTATTTCCAATCTCAACCAAAATCAACCAAACCCTCAAAAAAATATTAAACCCAACAAAACCTTCAACTTTTATTATTTCCAAACCCTAACAAAATCATCCAAACCCTCACAAATACAATCAAACCCCAACTTCAAACATATTCCCAAACCCAAATAAAACCCAAATCTTTAAACCTAAATCAGATCTCAAATCAACACTTTCAAACCCCAAATCTTTCAAACGTCAAACTTCAATAGAGAACCCAAATCTTAAAACCCAAATCAGATCTCAAATCAACACTTTCAAACCCCAAATCTTTCAAACTTCAATAGAGGAAAAACCTTCGGGGGAAAGAGATCCATGGCTTCATGAGGACAAATCGGGGAGAGGAGAAGCAGAAAATTCGGGAGGAGAGAGCAGAGTAGAGCATTCGGGAGGAGAGAGATCCATGGCTTCATGAGGACAGATCGGGGAGAGGAGGAGCAGAAAATTCGGGAGGAGAGAACAGAGTAGAGCATTCGGGAGGAAAGAGAGTGAAATTTTCAGAAATAATGGGTGTTTGGTTACAGGGATAGTGGAAATTGGAATAGCAAACCGGGAATAACCGGTTTGTCTTTTAGTGGTGGTGTGAAACAGTAACTTTCACACACGGTGTGAAAGAAACATTTCCCTTTTTTTCATTACGGCTCATATTCAACTATTAGCTAAGATGCATGCTAAGGTTGTACTTAGGATCTAATCTTGAATTGGTGTATCTACATCAAGTCCGACAGAGGTATAGATATTGTTGCTAGTGGGTAATCTTTTATATAAAAATCTTGAAGTTATTAGTCCTAAACCAACGAAAAAACAAGAAAATTAGAACAATTAGATAATGCCATATAAGAATAAGCAGGCCTTTACTTCTAGCTTACTTATAAAACAACGAAAGAGTACAAGAAAATAAGGATCCAATCGGGCGGGACAGGTCAGATCAGGGCTGTAGTCAGACATTTTTGCTTGGAGGTACCGAACTATGTATTCATATCTGAGTCGTATCTCATAAATATGTTGTATATAAAATTTTCATGCATTAACAAACAATTAAAAATTTAAGCAAATTAAGTAAATTTAGTTTTTAATTCCATGTATTACATGCACATATATCAAACCCATTATGCATAAGAGAAGTGCAAATTCTACTATAAAAAGAAAAATAGAAAAAATTAAAGTAGTTTGTCTTTATGTATGGTCAACTCAATTTTTCTTCTATAAACAAATCTAAGGTTGACACAACCTATTTGGCACCTAAATCCAAACCCCAAAAAAATAAAAAAATAAAAAAATAAAATTGGTGGTGATGATGACTAATAAAGAATAGTTTTAGGACTAAAAGACTCACCTTAAAGTCCACTGGAAGCGAACGTTTCACACTTGCAAACACAGTTACAGACTTGGAGAAAATAAAAAGAGAGGATAATTAAGGATTTGTGGGGGTAAAAGTGCTTTTTTCTTTGGGAGTAAAGATGTTACTTGAATTACAAGACTTTTGATAACTATTATATATTTGAACTAAATTAAGTTCCGCCTTGTAAAAGATTCTATGAAAAATAATAAATGTAGTAATTAGGGATTCTTTGTTTCTTTATTATTATTATTATTTTTTTTTTGGGGGGGGGGGGATGGAAGAAGGGCATTAATATCTGGAAAGAATGCTCTTGATATTTGCAACAAAAATATTTGGATCTTGTTGAAACTTGTAGAGGATTATTTTTTAAGCCCAAATGTGGATTGACTCCCTATTAAGTAATTGGGCTCAAATAATATAAATTACTGCAGAAGCGCAGCAAGCATAACCTGGAGTTTTGGCCCATTACCGTTGTTACCCACTGACCAGCCGAGATGGGCCTCAAAGATTTGGAATTAAATGGATTATTTAAGCACTTGGTTATGTCCAATTGAAAGCCAAGCCCAAAAAACTCCTGCTGTCAGCTCCAACAAATCATTTCAGGCTTAAATGGGGGTTTTTTAATGAGTAACTAAGGCCCAAGTGCAAGCCCAAGGTCTTAACCTAGCTTTGGCCAGCTGGGACAGCCTGTCCATAGGGCCCCACAAAGTCAGAACAGCTTTAATAAAAGCTGAACAAGTAGTAACTCCTTCTTGGGACCCATGTTTCTCTCTCCTCCTTTTCAGAAATGGGGGAATCAGCTTGTCTTCCTCATTTAATTCACTTCAGACATGGGAAACACAAGGAAGCCCACCGATTGGTCTAGAAATGCAGCTGGGAATCATAGTTATTGGCTGCATGCTCTGCAGCAGTAACTTGACAGCATACATTCTTGAGTCAACTCAGCCCATACATATAAAGGCTTATTGAAGCAAGCAAGTTATCATGATGACATATTTTCTTCAGACCAATGAAGTTCTGAACCCATGGATTGGTCACCGGAACAGTAATTATGACAAAGATTCCGATCACCATTGGCCACCAAGCACGGCAGTGATCCGTGGCAATATAGATAATCTTATTTTATCTTCACAATGATGACACAACCAGTCAATCAAGGCTGAGGGAGTGACCATTACAACCCAGCTTTGTGCTAGGTTCACTTCTCCATTTTGTAGGACTTAGGGAGTTTAGTTTGGAGGAGGGGAGTTAATCCTATAGGCTAGGCTTCCACCAAAATAATGGCCCTATGCCTACTGGGAGGCATGGCTATTATTTTCTTAGAAACCAAAGCCAAGAAACATGCATAACTAGCCCATTATGAAGGGGATCTGACCCCTTTGATTAAACAAACCAAGAAAACTTAATTTCCCCTCTAAAAAACCTTCTATAAATGGGACCCTTGAGGACAACCTTAGGGACCCCAACACAACACAGCAGGCTTAAGCCAAGCCTAGACATCACAATCTTAATCATTTTTATCATCCCAACCACTTACCTACAACCATATCACTGAGATTGCAAGGATAGTCTGAAACTCATTGCAGCAATAATCAGGCTATTCTCTTTGAAGAGCACTCTCTAGTATTTTCCCTCAAGTATAGAGTTCTAAGGTCATCTTCAACCTTAAAACTCTTATCTTAAACCCTAAACACTAACCCAAGCCTAAGGCACCATGATTTAAGTTCATATCTCCAAAAGTGTCACTTGGCAGATATTCGAGTTACAACAGTAAACACTATATTGAGCCCTAGGTCTTCTTCAACCTTGAGACTCATACCACAAAAGCCTAAACACTTTCATTTTAACCCCATGCATTCTTCATAGGATTGACTCTCTCCCGCTTAGTCAAACTCTCTTAGTCTCTACAAGCTCATTGTTACGGATTCTATTTGTTGCAGCAGATATTAGTGACAAATTTATGCCTTAATAATCTTGAGTCCATATTGGATTCAAATTGGTATATTTTGAGTCCAGATTCTCCATAGAGTAGTGGAAGCATTAGTCCATTGTTATTTTGGGTTTTCATTAACAAATTTCTTTTGTTGGGCTATTTGGCTATTGTTACCATTACTGTCCACTTGACTTGGGCCTTGGCAGATTTGGTTCTTATTTCTTCAAGGAAAGTGCCCCATTAGCCCTTAGGCCTACTTTTGGGCCTTTGGTTGAGTTTTGGGTTCAACTCTCGTATCCTTAAAAGTTCAGCCCATGTTCCAACTAATCTCGTTGCGGCACATGGCTTAATACAAAAAACCACTCCTCACAAAACTATTATTGTAATGGTAGACACAATACACTTACGGACATAGGGTTGAGTATAGAAGCTGGCTGTCCCTTCATCGGCATAAGAAACTGAAGCAACGCACACAATCATGGCAACACTCGATATATATATATATATATATATATCTACTCCCATTTTCATTTTTACTCTAAATAAACTATAAGATACTGATCACAGTACTTTTTTATACCGTGAAGCTAACGATTTATCGCTGTTTTCATAAGGGGCATCCTACCAAGCTAATGACCCTTAACGAGTTAGAGTTTCTGGTCAAAATGACGATACCAGGTTCATAGCATAATATTTGTTATGTAACTCATATTGTCGACTTTGGGTGAACATTATGACTATGCCTACTTTGTTGAAATGTAATTTGAATTTAAACCATTTTGGCGACTTTGAGTTATTTATTTATCTATTGAGTTTGGCCGGCCTAAGGGGGAGAAGGGTACATTATTACATTTAAACTCAAGACTTAGGCTTCATTATTTATCATGCAAAAGACGTGGTTTTGTTAAGACTTAAGAATTAGATTATGCTGTATGTGAACCTTATTTCATTGCGATGGTACTCCTAAATTACGAAAGAAGAGAAAGAGAAAATAACTAAATTATGACTTTGAAGAAATCAAAAGTTACAATTAATTGGTATAAAATATTGCATGGAAGCACATCTCAGAGAGTATTGTAAAATCATCAGAAAAATATTGGTTTAATTGGACAGTGCAACAAAAAGTGAGCTAAAATATGGTTGAGTGCAAGCTTTCATCTATAAATTCAAGAATTCTTATAAGCATCATTCCTTATTTTCTCAAGTGCATTCATTTGCAACCTACATTGAGAATGAGCTTTGTCTAAGTTGAAATTCAGTGTTTTGATAGCCTAGTAAGCTCTATGCTCAAGTTTCACAGTTAAGTGATAAGTTTTCCCATAGATAAGTTTGTATGTAGGGTGACATACCAATTGCGGTTTTAAAAGCAGTATGGTATGCCCAAAGTGCATTAGTTAGTCTCAGAGACCAGTCTTTCTGATTTGGGTTAACCGTTTTTTCTAAAAAAAATTTTATCTCCTGCGCGATTTGATATCTCAACCTGACTACTTGTTTGTGGATTGTAAGGGGTAGCAACTTTATGGGTGATCCCATATTTTTTCTTCAAAACCTCAAAATGTCTATTACAAAAGTGAGTCCCTTCATCACTAATGATGGCACGTGGCATTCCAAACCTAGAAAAAAAAAAAAAAAAAAATTTCCTTAAGGAATTTCAAAACAAGTCTATGGTGATTGGTCTTGCAGGGTGTGAGCGCCTGCGATCCTCGAGGCCCTCCTTGGGGGGTCACTCGGTTCTCCCTTTTTGAATGGGAGATATTGAACCATTGTGAAGTGGTGGATCGGGTTTTGCTCGGTGTGAGCCCATCCTACACATGGGCTCGGGAGTACGCCTACTAATCTCAAGGGCTAGGGCATAGAAAAGGAGTCGCCACCCGGTTTTTAGGTCTAGGAACCCATTTTGAATCCATGCACAAAGATACTAGCCTTAGACTAGGTCCACAACTTAGGTACGTTCTTGGGAAGGTGTTAGGCACCCAAGACCGCACAGCCTTATGCCTCGCATTCATTTGTATTACTTTTTGGATTATCTCACAATGACATTTATTAAGTAAACCCTTTACCAAGCAAAGCAATGTATATCAAAGAAAATAAACACACAATGAAAAGATATATTATGGAGAGATAGCACATGGAATAATATACAAGTAGTGTAAATGCATGAACATGTGAGATGGAACATAATATATGACATGGAGAGATATAATATAAAGAGATAATAGCAACATAGTATATAGCATATGAAAGAATCTACAAATATAATGCAAATGCATGGGCATGTGAGATAGGAGTATAACATATGATATGGAGAGATGCAATATGAGAGATGATATCAACATATAGTATTATACATACAGGAAAGAATATACGAACTGAATATTAACAAGAGATTAGGTAATCATTATCCTAGAACTTTTCTCATTAATTCCCCATTAGGGATTTGGAGACTTAGAGCCTTTGAGAGAAACAAAGTTCATCATTAGATTCAAAGAATAAAGAAAAGAATGAACATGTGATATGATCCTAAAGTCTATTATATAATCTTTGCACAAAACACAAGGGTTTTGGATAGATGTATGAATGAAGACTTATCATTGGATCTAAATAGAAAGAAACAAATGCATGAACAATTTATGTGATCCTAAAGTCCCTTCTATCATCCTCACACAAAATTCGAAGATCTTGGA
This sequence comes from Fagus sylvatica, assembly GCA_907173295.1. Lineage (NCBI taxonomy): Eukaryota > Viridiplantae > Streptophyta > Magnoliopsida > Fagales > Fagaceae > Fagus > Fagus sylvatica. The sequence goes on along the minus strand of CAJSFY010000062.1, from coordinate 164,890 downwards.
TAGGTGTTTGAATGGATGACTCTTCATTGGATCTCATGATGCATATTAAAGAAATATGTATGAACAATTTATATGGTCCTAAAGTCCATTCTATTATCCTCACACAAAACCCAAGGGCTTTGGATGGATATTTGAATAAGGGACTCATCCTTGGATCTTATGAATGGACAATAGATACTAAGCAATTAAATGAGACCACTCAACTTAATACTTGAGTTGACTTCCTCAACTCCATGTGAAACCCTAGGGTTTCTTGAGTTTGAGAGTTTAACTCATCATAAGTTTCATTGAAGGTCTAATCAAATAAGAGGAAATGCGAAAAATAGGAAAAGATGGTAGAAAACAAGTTTATGGGCAAATAGGTATACACCCACTTGAAGGTGGCGTACGCCAACTTGAAGGTCGCATACGCAACCTTGCCTAGCAAAATATACAGCAAGTGAAAATTGTGCGGGAAAGACAATATTCGAACTAAAAAATAAAGAACAAGCAATTTAAACAATTATTTTCCAATACAATAAGATGAACAAGACATTACAAAGAAAATAAAAGGGATTAGAAAATTAGGGGTGGAGAAAATGGACTATGGAGAAGATCCATTTTTCATCCAAAAGCCTACCTTGATGTAGGAACAATTTTCCTAACCGGTCTCTCGGTTGTTTGTCTATCACAACTTTGATTGTGATGTGAGAAGAAGATATTTGAAAAGAGAGGTGATGTAAGAGGCTCGTTATCTTGGTTAGAAAACCTAATAAAATAGCCAATCTCTCAAGAAACCTTTCTAATCACCATTTGTCGAACTACTTTCCTATAGTTTTGCCTAGGGTTTTCGGGGGATTTTTCTCATCTTTTTGAAATGGTGAAATGGGGGTGTTTATATAGGAAAATAGAGTGTGGGGGTGGGTGTGGCCGGAATCCAGAAACCCTAGATGACCATTGTCAGCTCTCCCATATGGTTAATTAAGACTGGTATGGAAAATGAGTGATTTTGGGGATATGTCTCAACCTTGCATATGCCACCTTGGAGGTGGCATATGCCTCTTTGAAGTGGTGTAAGCCACTTGGAGGCGCGCGGGCCATTTTGAGCTTGTTGAAGAGGCGTATGCACCCATGGAGGGTGCGTACGCTTCTTGGGAAGATGCATATGCTCACTTGGTCCGGTTTGGGATTTTGATCTTTGGTTCAAGTTCGGGCTTGTTCCAAATCTTCTCTCGGGATCACTACTCAAAGCTGTTTTCGATAGACAAGATAGTCTTGTCATTGGGACTGGGGATTCTGGATATTGGTTGGTACAAAATGGGGTGTCTACACAAGGAATAGTTTCCACCCATTTGAACACATAGTCCACAGCTAACAAATTATATTAATATCCAAAGGAAGAGGGAAATGGTTCCATAAAATCAATACTCCCATAATCAAAAATATCAATGATCAAAATTTGGTTTAGAGGCATCATATTCCTATGAGATATTGCTCCTAATGTTTGACATCTATCACATGATTTGCAAAATTCACGGGTATCCCTAAAAAGTGGGGGCTAATAAAATCCAAATTGCAAAATCCTTGCAACTGTTTTTCTTAAAGAAAAGTGGTCACCATAAGCCTCAAAATGAAAAATAGAAACTACACTGGTAATCTCATGATCTGGAACACATTTTCTAATTATTTGGTGTGGGTTGTATTTATACAAACAAGGGTTATCCCAAAAGAATTTTCTAACCTCTACTAGAAAGTTCTTCTTGTCCTGTTGTCCCCACTATTTCGGGTAGTTACCTATAACAAGATAATTAGAAATATCAGAAACCATGGTAATCTAGAAATGGAAAATCATTCTTCATTAGGAAAATGATCATAAATAGGAGATTGTTCCATGGAATCACAAAACAAAATTCTTGACAAGTGATCAGCCACCACATTGAATTCTTGGAGTAGCAGGATCCGCCGGATCAGTCATGCTTTAGCAAACTTCTTGGTAAGAAGATACTTAAGAGTAGCATGGTAAGTATAAACAAGAATCTTGGATCCGATAAAATAAGACCTAAATTTATCTAGAACAAATACTAGAGTTAAAACTTCTTTTTCTGTAGTAGTGTAATTAATATGAGCATCATTCAAGGTTTTACTTGCATAATAAATGACATATAGTTTCTTATTCACCCTTGGCCCTAAAACAACACCTACAACATAATTACTTGCATTACACATTATTTCAAAAGGAAGATTTCAATTGAGTTGAAGTAAGAATACCCTTTTAGCTTATCAAAAGCTAATTGGCAACGTTCAGTCCACTCAAATGGAGTTTCTTTTATAGGAGATTACATAAGGATCTAAATATAGAACTAAAATATTTTATGAATTTTTATTTTTCCTTTTCAACCTCTAATCCTTTGGAACAGATAATTTGTCCTAACACAATTACTTTATGTGCAATAAAATGTCATTTTTCCTAATTCAGAATTAGGCTCTTTTCTTCACACCTCGTCAAAACCAATTTAAAGTTAGCCAAACAATCAGTAAAAGAAGAACCAAAAACATAGAAATCATCCATAAATAATTCCAAAATGCATTCTACCATATCAAAAAAAATACTAAGCATGCATATTTGGAAAGTAGTTGGTTCATTACAAAGTCCAAATGGCATTCACTTGTAAGCAAAGGTACCAAAGGGACAAATGCAAGTGGTTTCTCTTGGTCCTCAGGGAAATGGAAATTCAGTTGTAACCAAAGTAGCCATCTAGGAAATTGTAAAATTGGTGGTCTGCTAACCTTTCTAATAGTTGATCAATAAAAGGCAAAGGTAAATGGCCTTTCCTAGTGACAAAATTTATTTCCTATAGTCAATACAAACCCTCCAACTGGTAGGAACTCTAGTTGGGACCAATTCATCTATAACATTCTTGACTATAGTAATGCCAATATTTTTGGGTACAACTTTTGTTGGACTTATCCATCTACTATCAGAGATAGGAAAAATGATACATGCATCCAACAATTTCAAAGCTTCAGCCCTCACCACTTCTTTCATGTTAGGATCTAAGCTACATTGTGATTCACATGAGGGCTTATCTTCTTCCTCTAGGTATATCCTATAGGTACAAATAAAGGGACTAATCCCTCTAATGTCAGCTATAGTCCAACCTAGGGCTCCTTTGTGTTCTCTTACCATATTCAACAATTCTTTTTCCTGATCTTAATTAAAATATGCAAATATAATAACATGAAAATTTTCATCTTGACCTAAATAAGAATATTTTAACTCAGAAGGTAAAGCTTTTAGGTCAATTTGTGGTGCTTAGACACTAGATGGAAAAAACTTACTCAACGTATGCAATTCCTCAAAATAAGGCATCCACCTATCGGTTTCTATTTTTCTTCTAACATCCAATAAAGCGTTAACAATGTCCAAGTCTACTTCATCATTATTAGGATTGAGTAAACATGTTTCTATAAGATCAAAATACATAGAATGAACAAATTACCTTCCACGAATCTTTGGATCATGTTTACCTCATGGATGTCATCATTTTCCCTATCAAATTGCTTACCAATATTGAAAAAGTTCACCTCAATGGTCATATTCCTAAATGTAAGCTTCATGATACCACTCTTGCAATTAATCATGGCATTAGAAGTATCTAAGAATGGTGTTCCCAAAATAACTAGAATAGGAGTGCTAGCATGTGTAATGGACTGTGTATTCAAGATAATAAAATCTACAAGAAAATAAAATTTATCTACTTGGATTAACACGTCCTCTACTACCCCTTTCGGTGTACGAACAGATCGGTCTGTAAGCTCTAAAAAACGTTTTGTGAGTCTACAAGAAAATAAAATTTATCTACTTGGATTAACATATCCTCTACTACCCCTCTCAGTGTATGAACAAATTGGTCTACAAGATCTAAAACAATTTTTGTGAGCTTTAATTCCCTAAGACCTCACTGTCCATACATTAAGTAGGGTAATAAATTGACACTAGACTGTAAATCTAACAATGCCTTATCAATACAAAAACTCCTAACAATACAAGAGATAGTAGGACAACATAGATCTTTGTATTACACTGGTGTGAGCGCTCGCGATCCTCAAGGCCCTCCCAAAATGGTCTCTCGATTTTGTGTTGAGCCACTATGAAATGGGGGATTGGGTTGCCCTGTGTGAGCCCATCCTAAACATGGGCTCGAGAGTAGGCCACTAGCCTCGAGTATTAGGGCGGAAAATAAGGAGTCACACCTGATTTAGGTCCAGGAACCAACATTGAATCCATGCACAAAGGTACTAGCCTTGCACTTTGTGTCCGGAGCTAAGGTACGGTTTTGGGAAGGTGTTAGGCACCTGAAACCGCCCAACCTTTTGGTTGGCTTTCATTTGTACTACTCATGTCATAACCCCATTTCAACTCTCGAACTTTTTTTGGGCATTCGACACACAAACCGAGGTGACCCAAGAACCGACCAGAATCACCCAAACATGCTAAAATCCGCCAATCCAAGACCTCTCGAGAATGAAGGGATTTTATCAACTTTGACAAAGTTGACTAAGTTGGACCAAAGTTTGACCAAAGCCATGGTTGAGCTTTGTCAAGAATTCGTCAACCAATTTTTCTTCATTTGAAGGAGCACATGAAGACTTTCATATCGGTAGTTTACAAGCTTAAAACATACTTGAAATGAAGACCCATGTTGACAAAGAAGACCCATTTTGAAGTTGCCTTTACGTGCAGAATCTTCCTAGTCCATACCGCAGTGGTCTAGAAAGCAAGTAACTTTTTGAATATGGAGAGATTGCCTAAAATTTGGTTGTCTCCGTTTGTCAATAGTATCTTCGAGTTGCCCAGAATCTTCTCCGGAAAATGGACCGCCAACAAGGAAATCACTCTAGCAACCTTTATTCTGAAGACTACAGGAACATCCTATAGTACAGCCAAGAGTCTCAGCATGGTAGAGCAATTTTGTTGTATCTAGAACTAGTTATAGACGTTTTGAGTTTTTGTGTATACAAAGCAGAAGTGATGTACATGTTTAAATAGTCTTCCGCTGTATTAGAGTTATTATGTTCACATACCTGATGTATTTTGTATAAACAGTTATAAATGCTCTGACTACTATCACTTCCTTTAGGTGGACTAGTATATTCAGTTATTTTGCAAAAGAGTACGTTATTATATTATGGGAGTTCCCAACCTAAGAAGAAGTTAAAGAATCAAGATGAGAGAAGAGAGAAAAGAAGAAAAATTTTTATACTCATTTTAGTTGGTTTGTGTTAATATCAGGCACAGGTTTGGTATTAGCATGCCGGTCCAACTCCGAATCATATTACGGATTTGGGTCGTGACAATTATACTGATGCTAGTTGGATCACTAGTGCCAGTGATAACAAGGAAACGTCTAATTAGGTCTTTACCCTTGGTGGTGGAGCTATTTTATGGGCTTCTAAGAAACAGACGTGTATTTCACATTCCACAATGGAATCTGAATTTATAGCCTTGATTTAGTAGTAGGCAAAGAGCAGTAGTAGGCAAAGAGGCAGAATGGCTGAAGAGTTTATTATTGGATATAAAGTTGTGGCCACAACCGATGCCAGCCATTTCTTTGTACTGTGATAGTGAAGCTACTATGTCTAAGGAACATAGTAAAGTTTACAATGGAAAGTCTAGGAACATTAGCTTGCTCACTATGGAGAGGATCATATTCCAAATGGAGAGGATCCTATTTCACTTACGAGAACTTACTCACTATGGAATTCAACTCGGAACACAGACATGATAAATGGGTCGTGTCGCTCAGGTTCGAGTAAAAAACTTATTGGACTAAAAATCAAATTTACCCATTAATTATGCTTTGGATTCAATTATGCTTTTAAATCAATCAACAAATTATCAAACTTTTGTCTAATATAATTCTTGTTATTACTAAATGTTAAATATCGATCCATGTAACATAGTTGATGAGTAAACTCATTTAAAAATAGTTGATAGGTCATGTGACTAAAAGTACATTATCTTATTAGTTGCCACTTAGTGGATTGTAGTAAGCTGGTTATATTATGGTTTGTAACCAAACTCTATACTTAAAAAAAAAAAAAAAAAAAAAAAAAAAAAAAAAAAAAAAAAAAAACCTTAAATTGGAAAATTTCTGAAATTAATCAAGATTAGACAAAACTTATATACCATACCTTAGCTCAGTACATCTAGTTCCTTTGCTAAAACACCAACGCCTGGTCATTTAAAACAGGAGACAGACGGAATTAAGTGTATTTGTTTTGCTGTGAGTTAGCAAGAGAGAGAAACAAACTTTATTAAAAAGAAACAGAGAGAAACTCTCTCTCTCTTTCTTTCTCTCTCTCTCTCTCTCTCTCTCTCTCTCTCTCTACTACTCTCTCTACTTGCCTCCACCATTACCACCACTAACCTTCAAAAAAACCACCATCAACATTGTGTGGTATCAAATTGTATTAGGGCCCAAAACGCCCAATCCATTATATATTAGGGCCTAACCCATTTAAGTTAAGCTCAGTTACTTGCTTACCTCTCTCCCTATTTCCCATGTAGCCTATATAAAGGCCTCCTCACTCTATTGTAATGATGGCCAATAATGAGTAAAAAAAGACTAAGTGGACATAGGTCCATTGGCTGAACCACGGTAAATCCGGTGTCATTTTTCCCCGACCACGCCAAACCCCGAACATGCGGTTTCAACCTTAGAAATAAATTGGAGGAACTATTTTGACCTCCTACAATTGGCGCCGTCTATGGGAACCACATTTCCAGGAGTTTTTGGCGTGAACGAGGGCTGTTTTCGACTATCCATGCTTTGCCAAGCTTGGCAGTAACTTTTGAGCCTCGGAACTTCAGCTTCCAAGCGTTGAATCGAGCAACCACCAACTCCAATGGATAGATCGACACTCAATCTACAAAACCCTGAAAAATCATCGCCATTGGAGCCTCCACGCGCTCCCACGTGCAGGTGGAATTATCGGCAAATCTGTCCACGCGCCACCATGCGTGACTGAGCGACCATGAGCTCTGAAATCAGTGCTCTAGGCATCTCCTTGGACAAAGACCACCACCAATGGATAGATTGTTGAATCGAGCAACCACCTCCCGATCTCGACACTCATTCTACAAAATACCTGTGGAAAATCGCCATTGGAGCCTCCACGCGCTCCCATCGGAATTATCGGCAAATCTGTCCAACGACCATGCGTGACTGACCCCCACGAAATCAGTGCTCTAGGCATCTCCGGAGAAGGAACCAATGGATAGATTGTCTCCCGATCTACATTGTACGACTGTTCACGTGAAACCCCATCGGAGCAACGACGTGCCGCCTAAGGAACCACACGTGTTTGCCGCCTCACAGTTTGAAGTCCGAAACACGAGCTTCCAGGCTCCGAAATGGCAAAACGGCACCACCATCTGAATTCTCTCCACCACCATCGAATTCTCTCCTATCGATCTGTCGTTTGGCTTTGGAATCACGGCCATCGGAAGCCGCACGCACTGGTGTGGCCCTGCCGTCTTTCTCCACGCGCCAGGATGCACGGACACGCACTAGCATGTGCGAGGCATACGCGACCACACTCCTGGCACACGCCCGTGCCACGTGTCACCTTACTGTGCTGCCACGTCAGCCCTTAGCGCCTAATCAGCATGCCACGACATCATGACACGTGGCACGCTTGAAAAAAAAATAATAATAAAAAATAAAATAAAATAAAATTGGGGAGATGGAATGAGCTCCTTTATGGTCCAAATTCATCCTCACGACCTTTATGGCCTCACCTCAAGTAATAGGTGTGGTTAAAGCATAGGCTATGAACAGCCGCTTAGCTAACAAAATTGAAACAAAAGGACGAGCGTGAAATAAGTACGAATACAAAACAAGCGAAACGCTAAATGAGTAACCGAAAGCTTATTGAATATGGCTCCAACGGCCTCGAACCGAATGGTTCTAACGGCCTTGAACAAAAACTTGTGTATGATTTATGAAAAATTGCTTATTTCCCCTATATAAGAGTAAGAAGCCAACAAAATTGACTCCCACGTCTTGTTTTTCGAGCCTCAAAGGCCTTGTTCGATCTCTATGATCCGCCTTTGGCCTTATTCGGTCTCCAGGACCGGATCTTGGCCTCTAGTGCCTTATTCGGTCTCCAGAACCCAATCTCGGTCTCTAGTGCCTCACTCGATCTCTAGGACCTAAGCTCGGCCTCAAGGGTCATTTTTGGTCCTAAGGACCTAAGCTCAACTTGCAAAGCCTCACCTCACATCCGATTAGATCTAGTCTCCATTTCCCTCTCTACATTCGACAAGCGAAGACTGGGGGACTATTGTGTGGTGTCAAATTGTATTAGGGCCCAAAAAGTCCAATCTATTATATATTAGTGCCTAACTCATTTAGGTTAGGCCTAGTTACTTGTTTACCTCTCTCCCTATTTCCCATGTAGCCTATACAAAGGCCTCCCTACTCTATTGTAATGATGGCCAATAATGAATAAGAAAAGACTAAGTGGACGTAGGCCCCATTGGCCAAACCACGGTAAATCTGGTGTCATTTTTCCCCAACCACGCCAAACCCTGAACATGCGGTTCCGACCCTAGAAATAAATTGGAGGAACTATTTTGACCTCCTACAAACATCACTCCACAACCAACCTCCCCTAATCATACACCCACAAGCCTCATTAAAAACCCATTTTTAAAAGCCTCATTGCGAACCAGATCTGTTCTTTACAGAATCACAAGCTCCCCATTGTGACCCATTTTCCCAGAATCTTACCCTTCCTTGTTGAAGTCACTATTACCCCAAATCGCAAACCCACCCAAATCACAAGTTTTTGACTTGGTAAACCAGAAACCCAACCTAGACCCACAATTGACAATTGGTAAATTCAACCTATACGCAAAGTTGTATATTCCGTTCTGTTCCGGCCGGAACGAACGGAAAATCTCGTACCGGTATGCAAACCAGTACGAGATAACCCCCCATTCCACCTCGGATAAAATTTCGGGGTGTTTCGGGTCATTTCGGCCGTTTCGGTGAATTTCGGGTCATTTCGACCGGTTTACTTTTTTGGGTTTTTTTTTTTTTTTTTCTCTGCTCTCCTTCTTCTTCTTCTTCTTTCTTCTTTCTTCTTCTTCTTCTTCTTCTTTTTTCTTTTTTCTCTCTCTAGCTCTTTGTACCTCTTCTTCTTTCTTCTTTCTTCTTCTCTTCTTCTTCTTCTTCTTCTTCTTCTTCTTCTTCTTCTTCTTCTTCTTCTTCTTCTTTCTGTTTTCTCGGCACTTCCTTCTTCTTCTTTCTGTTTTCTCGGCACACCAGATGGGGGTGGGAGTGGTTATACGAGATGCTGATGGGGAGGTTTTGGTGGCTTTGAGTGAGAAATTTAATAAAGGAGGGGATGGGCTTTGGAGAATAACAAGGGCAATGTGGAGAGCAATTTTATTATGTTGGGAAATGGGTTTTCACTCAGCCTTAGTGGAGTGCACCAATGCATCATTACTAGCTCTGCTTCAATCATGTGATACCTGCTACATTAAAGTGGGTTGAGTTCTAGAAGATATACGTCATATTCTTCGATATTTGGGATGCATTTTTTTCATTAGTTTAAATAATTCATGTAATAATGTTGCCCAAACTCTAGCTGGGTTTGCTAAAGAGAAGGATGGGGCTTCAGTTTGGATTGAGGAATGTCCCTCCTTCTCTTTCCTTTTGTACAATCTGATTTATCTTAATGCAATAGCTATCGCTTTTAACTCAAAAAAAAAAAAAAAAAAAGTGATGTTTATTTCTTTAGGTTTCATATTTCTATTATTTATTATTCAAAATACAAGTGTAAGCTTATTATTATTATTAATATTAAGATTGATATGTGCTTATAATTTGAAAGATTTTAACTAACAAATTATAAATTTTGATGAATAAATGTATAGAGGAGTAAATCAATATATATATATATATATTTGCGATAAACCCAAAACGGAACGCTGGTATTGACCGGTACCGAAATATCTCATTCCAATTGTCAAACTGAAACGGGTGTCGAAACGGTATCTATAACTTTGCCAATACGAAGATATCAAATAAAAGTGTAGATAACTCACTTCCACGCAATCCTTCAAAGGTCAAACAGAGAGGCCCACGCGTTTCTTGACTTGGTTTCTTAATTTTTTTTAATTATTTAATCCATTAGTTTGTAAAAATGGTGGTTTTTGATGAGGCTTGTGGGTGTGTGATTGGGGGAGGTTGGCGGTGGTTATAGTAGAGTCGCGGAAGAGAACGGTGGTTATTATGGTAGGAGAGAGAGATGCAGAGATGAGAGAGAGAGAGAGAGTTCTCTCTGTTCCTTTTTAATAAAATTTGTTTCTCTCTCTTGCTAACTCACGGCGAAACAAATATACTTAACTCTGACTCTCTCCTGTTTTAAATGGGCAGGTGTTGGTTTTTTAGCTAAGAAACTGGATGTATCGAACCTAAGTTATTGTATATAAGTTTTGCCCATCAAGGTTCTCAAATTTTCAATCCCAAATAAGCAAAGGCCAAACCGAACACACTGGCGAGCAATGGCGTCTCGCTCTCGCTCCCTTTTCCTTGCTCTCATGAGGTAAGCTCTCTCTGAATCATTATGATCCTTCTACTGCGTTTTCTCGGCAACCAAACGGAATTATATATGTGCAGAAATGGCGGCTTCATCATCGACGGCAATTCTCAGTCACTTTCGCTCTTGAACAGAACCAGCTATCTTTCTAGATTTCTCTCGTCGACCACTCTGAGAAGTGAATCTCTGGAGGAATCTTTGTCGAGTTCTCAGGAAAACGACGACCTCAGGAGCAGAATCTTCAGGCTCAGGCTCCCCAAGCGGAGCGCCACCAACCTTCTCCACAGATGGCTCAGTGAAGGCAATCGGATCACCATCTCCGACCTCCGCCAAATCTGCAAGGACCTCAGGAAGTCCCAGCGTTACAAACACGCTCTCGAGGTTCACTCTCTCTCTCTCTTGAATAATTTTCTTTCAGCTGTTTGGTTGCCGAGAAAGTTGATGGAAAATTTAATGAATTTAATGGGTCCCCCAAATGGAGCTTCAGAACAATAATGTTAAATAATGTGTTTTTAAAAGTAAATGTTAAAATGATTGATTGCAATTTTGCTGGCTTTACAATTACTATTGGTTTCAAAATAGAAATATAAGGTTTAGTTGGATGTGTTTACATCAAAATCTTACTCATTATTGTGAAAGAAAGTAGAAGAAAAGAAGTGATGAAATGGGAGAGGATGGATTTTTCTTACCTATATGCTCTTTGGGTGTGATTTGATTTGGAGAATTTTTGTTAGAGTATTGTATGAGTGATTGAATTTTCAAAACTAGGGGTAGCATCATAATTATATCTAATGGGAAATTGTGCCTTCCAAATATTTATATGTACATATCTATGTTTGGATGGAATAAACGTGGAATTGAGTTTTATATATATATATATATGATTAAGGAAAGCACTCTCCAAAGAGGGAATATTCATAGTTTTTACAAACATTTATTTCCCATACCAGTGGGTGTAGCTCGCCGTATTGAGAAGATTCAGAGAGATTTCTTGTGTGAAGGAATGGATGGGGAATTTGAATACCATCTTGTTAGTTGGGACCGAGTTTGTGATCCAATTCAATGTGGAGGTCTGGGGATTAGAAATTTGGTAACTTTTAATCAAGCGTTACTCGGCAAATGGTTATGGAGATATGCAACCGAAAGGGAGGCTCTTTGGCGCAAAATCGTGGACCTTAAATAGGGTAGTATGAGGAGAGGGGCGGGGGCTGGTGCTCAAATTTAATTTGAGGTCCTTATGGGATGAGTTTATGGAATACTATCCGGAAAGGTTGGCATCAGTTTGCAGAAAATGTGTCTTACAAGTTGGGGGATGGGGCTCTTTTAAGCTTTTGGCAGGATCATTGGTGTGGAGACACACCGTTGCTGGTAAGATTTCCTGAACTATATCACCTTGCGAGTCATCCAGGTGCTTCAGTTCAGGATCTGATGATCTTGGATGGCACAAGTCATCACTGGATGTCAGTTTTACTTGTTTGGTTCATGACTGGGAGCTGGAATCCGTTGCTGATTTTTTGGATGTGATATATTCGGTGGTGCCTCGCCAAGGGGAGACTGACACTATTTGCTGGAACTCTTCTTCAAATAAGGTTTTCTCTGTAAACTATTATTAGAAGATGCTTATATCGCCAGCCTATAGGTACTTCCCTTGGAAGCGTGTGTGGAAACCCCTTGTTCCATCAAAGATTAATTTTTTTGTGTGGACAGCAGCCTTGGGGAAAATACTCACGATAGATAATCTACGGAAGTGCTGCTTGGTGCTGTTTGATTGGTGCTGCATGTGCAAAGCCAATGTGGAATCCATAGATCATCTCTTTCTTCATTGCTCTATTGTTAGGGATCTCTAGAGTATGATCTTTTCAGTTTTTGGTGTCTGGTGGGTTATGCCATGTCATGTGCTGGAGCTATTGACATGCTGGTCAAGTGTTTTTAAACGTTACAAGTCTGCTGCAATCTGGGATTTAATCCCTCATTGCGTAATGTGGGTCATTTGGCGGGAGCGAAATGCTCGGTCTTTTGAGGATAGCGCGCACAGCTTAGGAGTTGAAACAATTCTTTCTTAAAAGTCTCTTTGAGTGGGTCAATGCCTCAGGCCACTTTCATTTCACTTCTTTATATGAGCTGATCAATTTTTGTCAGTTCACTTGGTAACCGATACCTGCTGTACACTCTTTGTGTACACGGGTGGCTTTTTATTTTAATGAAATTATTACTTATCAAAAAAGAAAAGAAAAGTAAGGCCTAGTTGATGAAGAATTGAACAAAAATCTTAACACTACTTATTGAAAAAGATTGAGAAATGTATAATCCTAGCAAATGGCAAAACTGTGTTCCTGAACTAGTAAAAATAGAATGAACTGTAGATCAAACAAAAGGCAAATTTCTTATCCAATTAAAAAAAAAAAAAAAAAAAAAAGGAAAATTTTGTGACCAACTTAAAGATAAACCAACATGGAAATTTAGATAAAGTTCCATACAGGAAATTCGGATATGCTAACTTCTATTTTCTTTTATTGGTAAGCTACACAAACCTAGTGGGGCTTGATCCCACGACCTCACCCTCCATCCCATTATTATGGGAGAAGGCAGTACCAATTGAGCCATAGCTCCTTGGCAATTTGGATATGCAAACTTTAATTTCTATGCCAATAAAGGAACTTGCTATTCTATACTAAAACACAATAATGATTCTTTGAGTGAAGACCCTAACACTTAACAAAACTAATTAAACAACACTGGGACAAGACCCAACAATTCACAAACTTGCTGAGAAATATACAGCTTTCTAGCATATGCTATAGCACACCCTTGCATTACTTACTCTCAAGCAGCTAAGAGGAAAAGGTTAGGTGCTTCATCTGCTAAAGCGCACACACATGAACAGTCAGTATATATATAGATTTTTTTTTTAAAAAGAAATTACCTTAGGATAACAATGTATCATATTAAATGTATTTGAGTACTCATATCCAAATATCAGCATTATATATATATATATATATTTGAGGACCTATAGCCATTTATCAACTTACTAGCAATCTGTGCACCAACAGAGAAATCGATCAGAAAATTATCTATGCAGAATCATTTTATTACCAAGGCCTCAAAAATAGAAAAGATAGTCCAACAAGGCACCCAATGGTTGTGTACAAAACGTAGGTCTTTAACAATGATTAAAGCTTTCTTGTGGATTACAAGGATCTTTTTTATATGAATCAGTACAATAACTAAATTCATTTGGAGAAAGTATAACATATAAAGGGTTAATATTTCATAATTCAACTTGCTGACCACATTGGAAAAAGACACACACATACACAGCCCCTTGTAACAAAACATAACAAAAAAGCTTTTCTTGTCTACTTAAAAAAACAAGGCCCTTAAAATTTCAAATGCAAAATTCTCCCTCTTGCTACGAAAAAGAAAGGAATCGTGCCCAAATATTATTTTATTGACCTAGTGTATGAATATTAAAAGATCATAGATTCAACAGTTTAGTTCCTGTTTTAAAAATCTCAACAACCTCTAGATCACCATAATTCCAGTCTCCCAATAAAATAATAAAAAAGCCACCATTAAGATCTGAGAAGTCGTAGATAATTGAATCTAAAACCATCATGTACACATATACAACAAGTCAACAACAACAACCAATCTTTGGTCCCAAAATTTTGGAGTCGGCTATGGATCCTCAATAGACTAGTAAGGGTCAGCAACATGTATTCATTTCTGCCAATATATTCTATCCGAAGTCATATTCTGCCTACTTGAAAGATAAAGAGGGTTGATGCCTATGAATCAAAGCCGCCGCTAACCTTGCATTCCTCTGTTATGACCCGGACAATGGCCAAGGACATGGGACTAGGGTTGTGGATGCCTCATGCAATTGCTAGAGACGTTTGTTGCTATGGATAGAGATGTTGCGGGTGTTGCATATAAAGATAAGTTGTTCACTTTGTTAATGTTGCTGTCGCGGATTAGGATAAGACTAGATTGGAGTCCTTAGTTGAATAAAATTATCAATAAAGGATCCCTATAGGAAACTTGTAGATTATTTCATATTGCAGTAGTATTATCCAAAAGTTAATTGTTTGTTATTTCAATTAGTTGTAATCGATTAGCAAATGTTTGAATTTAAAGAGGAGCATGAATAAAGAAAGGAAAGCAAAAAAATTAAACCCAAAATCCTTCTCTCTCAAATATTCAGAAGATTAATCATCTTGAATTCGACTAAACTATCTTTATTTTCTTTGTTAAACACTCGAGTCACAACAGAGGGATAGAGATTTATTAGAGAAATATGCAAGTCACTAGGGGCGGAGCCACCTTATGGGGTGAGGGGGCTTTATGGTTTAATTTTTTCATATCATAGATATTTAAAAAAAAAAATTTAATTATTATATCCCAAAAATTAGAATTGACCCCCCAAAAAATAAGTTTTAGCCCCCACAATTTTTTTATTTTAATCTCCTTTAGATGATAATTAAACTTACTGAATCCCATTAACTCAGAGTTTCAAGGTAATTCTAAGCTTTTTTTTTTTTTTTTTTTTTTAACAGTTTTTTAAAATGGTTGAAAATGGATATAAAAATGCTGTGTATTTAGAAACCCTTTATCTGTAGTATGAATACCTCACTCCAGCCTCCTGGCTACGCCCCTGCAAGTCACAGTTTGAATTGCAGCATAGTTAGGAAGCTCATCCTGAGATGAGAGTTCAGGATTGGGTGGAGGGTTTCCAAATCCTTTATATTCTTCATGAACAGGTCACATTGTTTACAGAATTTTCAAAACTTACCTCTTTTATTTATTTTTCTTTTGGTTCCCTCTCTCTCTTGTTGATTTAACCAAATTGAAAAGTTTTTCTTCTCACTCCAAACCTGATGCACCATTTGCAGTTGAAGAGATTGACAAAATGTTAATGGCCCTGCTGTAAGGATTTCTTATGTGACAGTTGGCGGCATGAACAAGACCAACCATCTAATTGTTTATATAATGGGATATCTTAGGGCACATTAAATAAAAAGTCGCTAAAATTTGAATTGATCTCAAGAAATCTATGTAGCTTAATTATTATTATTATTTTTTTGCCTTTCTGCTTTTTGTAATTCAGACAAACCATGAGTCAAATTATCTTGATCACTTGTTCTGGCATCTTAAATGTTTACCCATTTGTTTAGTTGAAAGTTTACTATATCTCTCTTTCTCTCATATATATATATTGGTTGGTAAGTGAACAAAAAATATAATATTTAATCTTATAATAGATTATGGAGTGCCCGATGATCTTGCATAATTTATTTCCTTATTTATCTTCCTCCAATATGTGTAATGTAATTAGTTGGCAATCTAATGATATAATTTGCTGGGAAGAGTTCTAGAATGTTTTTAAGAAAATGTTTAGCCTTTCTTTGAGGTACCTGCTGAATAAATAATTGTTGGTGTAACGGTAAATCCTGTTGTCTAATTGATATGAGCTTGCAGATATCAGAATGGATGGTTGCCCATGATGAATATGAATTATCAGACTCTGACTATGCAGTCCGAATTGACTTGATGACAAAAGTTTTTGGCATTGATGCTGCAGAACGCTACTTTGAAGGCCTACCTATTTCGGCAAAAACAAGTGAAACATACACTGCTCTCCTCCACTCTTATGCTGGGGCAAAATTGACTGAGAAGGCCGAGGAACTGTATGAGAGGATAAAGAAGTCAGCCCTCTTCTTCAATGCCCTTCCATATAATGAGATGATGACATTATACATGTCTGTTGGGCATGTTGAGAAGGTCTCATTGGTTGTCGAAGAACTTAAACGACAAAAGGTTGTGCCAGATATCTTCACTTACAATCTATGGATAAGTTCATGTGCTGCAACTCTAAATATCGATGAAGTTAGAAGGATTATAGAGGAAATGAGCCGAGATTTAGGTTCTAATGAAGATTGGGTGAGATATATTAACCTTACCCAAATATATATTACTACAGGTCATCTTGTGAATACAGAGTCTAACACTCTAGTTGAAGCCGAGAAAGGTATTACACAAAGGGAATGGATAACATACGACTTCCTTATCATTCTGTATGCTGGTTTAGGAAACAAAGATAAAATTGATCAGATATGGAAATCCTTGAGAATGACTAAACAGAAAATGACAAGCAGAAATTATATTTGCATTCTTTCTTCATATCTGATACTTGGACATTTGAAAGAAGTAGGAGAAGTGATTGATCAGTGGAAGCAATCAACAACCACAGATTTTGATGTTTCTGCTTGTAGTAGGATTTTGGATGCATTTGCGGATGTTGGGTTGACTGAAATGGCCCACAATTTTCATATGCTGCTGGTTCAGAAGAACTCTGACCCAACAATTGGATCATAATAGGAGCTAGAGTTTTGTCTTCTCTGCAAACAATACTTAAGGGAGCAATTTATTGTGTTTGGATATCTCAGAAAGGAAATAACACTTGCAATTCTTACAAGCTGGCTGCATGACTGAATTCCTGCATTATAACACTTTCAAGCATTCTGGAATTGCTTCTGTTTCAGTTTCCTTACTATTAAAATAACCTGAGGGCTTCTTGAATATCAGATTTTTGTTGATTAGCCAAATTCAAAGTAGCTGGTGAATCTGTGAAATGATGGATGAGATTGTGGAAGTGGCTACAATTACTTCGATTCTTGTTAAATGTATTCATATATTCATATTTGTGCCTGATAGATATGGTCTTTACTTGATCAATGACTAAAATTAAGGTAAATTATTGAGAGACTGTTTTATGTAGCTGCAGTATGATAATTTTCTATGCTTTGACCTGCTTCTATCCGGAACTGATGGTAAATGATCTACACATCCTTTTACCTTAGCTTCTTTCCATCTAGGCTTTCTTGGTGTGCAATAGAATCGGGTAGGTGGGGTGGACAGATCTCGTCTTTTTTTCATTTGAACCTAGAACTTGTGCTCTATTATTTAAGAAAGGCAAGTGGATTGGTTCCATGGTGCTTCTAGTAAGTTGCATTTTGTTACTCTGTATGGTCTCTCCCAGTTCGGCTTCAGGTTTCCTTCCACTGGGGTCATCCATTGCTTGGCTTACTTCTCGGAGCACAAAGTCTTCAACTTTGAATCTCTTCTACTTGACCCATGAGTTGTAGTAATGAGTCATCCTATGCTGATATGCCACAGTTCTCAACGCCACTGGTTCTTGCTTATCTTCAATTAAGTCTAAACTTGTAGTTGTCTATTGCTGTCATCACCTCACTCCCAAGGGCTAGAAGGAAAGGGGTTTCCCCTGTTAGGGTTTGGGCAGTGGTCCTATCTGTCCAGAGCACATTTGGTAGTTCCTCAACTTGCCCATTTGCCTGTGACTACTAGTCAACAAGTAGCGATTCTTAATTCACAGCTGATAGCAAAATTTTTTAAACTAATTGTTGTCGAATTGTTAGAAACTAACACAGTTGGGATAACAAACCTGTATATGATGGACCTCTATACAAAATCCTTCACATTCTTCTCAGTTATTGTTGCTAAAGGTTCTTCCAACCACTTAGGTTGCATTTGGTAACTTCACTCTGGGAAATGGAATGCATTCTAATAAATGCATTTTATGTATAAAGAAATTTAGAATGCATTCTTTTGTATAAAATTCACTCAAAACCCCCTTTTCCCATATGCACCAAGAAACATTGAATTTCGCTCTCATATTCACCCACGAATTTTTACAAGCATCAATTCTTCTACTGAGTGCACCACATTCTTCCTCGTTCGGGTTGCGTGGAGGCGAATTTTCAGGAGGGAGAAGCCTTTGCATCAAATTTTGGTTATTCTAAACTAATTGGTTCACACTTTGCGTTAGGTCTTTTACTTGTTGTTTGAGTATAATTCTTGATGGGTCATTCTGAATGGACAGACTACTTTGTGCAATAGTGGTGTTTTGGCGAGTGTCCATTGAACGGATTTGAACCATACAACCTTTCTCTCAGGAAAAATATTGTTCCCACTAATGACACCAACTAATAAATTAGTTAGTTGCACGATTAATTTGGAAAATGGATACTTGTAAAGAAATATAAAAGTAAGATGAGGAACACCATTGTGGTTTTGGCCACCAGTGCTCAGATGCTAGAGTTAAAGATAATAGCTTAGCTGTACCTTGTTATGTGATTTTTCTCATTTTTAAGGTTGTTTTAGGTGGTTATTAATTGAGAACTATTTCCTCAACTTGTGTTGTCATGTGAAATGGAAAGTAACGGTTTGTAACCGATGACATTGATCTTGAATCATATTTGGTTTGGGGTAAACTACATATCATTTGTAATAATGAAAACCAAAAAATGTAAAACGACAGTTTGCAAAAAATGACACTCATATTACCAGAAATCAGACATTTCGTTTTGACAAAACCTGACACCAATTGTAGCTAATGACACTCATTTTACAAATACAAACAATATCTTTACAAAACATCATACCCCTCACCATCCTGTGAGGGGACCTGAGTCCGTCCTTGGTTTGTGCCATTATTGGTTTTGCGTGTTGGGATAACTATAGTTGGATGATGTACGGTAGGTCATTTTATCTGTTGGTATTTCAGTGGCCAGGTCGAGTGTAGGTGATCTGGTTTCGCAATAACCAAGCTTAGAGGATGTCTCCACACCTGTATTCATGCGTCATCTCACTCTTGTTCTCTTTTTTTTGCTAGCATTTAATTTTTCTAAATTCTTGAAAGTCCAATTTTGCTTCATTTTACATTATAGAAATATTTTCGTTGCAGTAAAGGTTTTATTAGAATGTCATATCAATTATTACCTTAGAATTTATTAAAATGTCCCGCATTGACTATTTAGTCGTTACAATAATAATTTATTATAATGACTTTGATGAAACTGCAATTTTTCTTTGGTTGTAACAAATGCTTTTTGTAGTGAATTATACACAAGCAATACACAAAAACCCAAGAAAGTAACTTCAGAAAAAAAATCTTCTTCATACAGTGATAACATGACACAATATAATTCACTTCTATCGTAATGAAAAATTTTAGAAACACCATGGTAGAGTTACCATAAATTTTTTTAGAGGATCTTAATCAAATTTCTTAGTCTCTCATGGGGAAAATTATTTAAAACATTCTCCACATTATCTAATACTACCGTTTTCTTTCTAAAGATAAGGTTCGATGTTCTTGAAAGAGACATGTCCTCCCATATAAATATTGCCAAAGAGGGATCCTTCGTTACAGAGCAAAGCAAACCCAAGAGAAGTCTCATTTTTCCAATAATGACACAAACCTAGAAAATATGGAGCATGCATCTTCCAAGATGATTTCTATGGTGGTCATTGTATCTTGTTAGTCTCTTAGCCTCTCATGGATACAAAATTATAATTTTTCTACCACGTGGATGTAGCTAATGAAATAACTTTGCATACAGGTTTGTCATTCTCAAACGTGCTAAGTGTTGAAGCAAGTCAATGTCAATCTAATAAAGAGTGCAAAAAGTTTTCCCAGCACCAACTGAAGGCTTTTGTTTTGATGGAGAATGCAAATGTCATGAAGCCCTAAAAGAGTCTGCAATCCATCCTGACGCACGTTGTTCTTAAGATCGTGATTGTACTACTTTTTGCAGTTCAAACTGCAAAATCAAGAATTTTCTAGGGGTATATGTTTTTTTGAGTGTTTATGATATATACCTCACTCCATTGTGAAGTGATACAAAATAATACTTCTTGACTAGTTTTTTGTCAATTATGACTGAAATGATTTAATTGATAAAATAGTCATCCTTAAATTTTAAATTTTACTATATTGGACGGAAGAACATGTCCTACAAGTGTTATTTCTTAGCATTAAACATTAAAATCTCACATGAAACTGAGATTTCCTTGACTTTCTTAATTTGAGGCAGTGGAAATCAAATATCTAGTCATATTTTGTAACTTGATGTGAAAATGGTGACCGGAAGACCTATACTTGTAGACCAAGGTGGGGTCATGGCTCCCCTAACCCAATTGTTTTTTAAATTAATTTTAATAATAATAATAATAATAATAATAATAATAATAATGATAAATCTTATTATAGTATATATCTTTTAAATGGGAAGTTAAATTTTCCCCCCTCAACAATTAAATTCAATCAAAGAGACCCTAAAAAGTAGAAATATCTAACCAACTAATCCGTAGTTATGCCCTCTTTTAAAAATAATAAAACCAAATAATAATAAATAAATACCTAAACTCAAGGCGTCAAATACTTCACTATTATAATAGGAAGAAATCAACTTCTATATTTTAAAATTTCCTTCACTATTATTCACACATTTATCTTTTGGATTGTTGTTCAGCAACAAAATACCTTACTAAGCCAATTGTATAAGTGAAACTTTTTAGAAAACAATTAAAATGATTGCACATAATTTTTAGAGCTATTACCTTTGTGAAAGTACATAGTGTGAAGTTTCGGTAGTGCTCCAATGCAGTGGACCAAACACGATGCAAACACATATCCCTTTCTGACCACGTATCACAAACGTATCTGTTCCATTGCACACTGAAACCAAATCCAAGGACATATTGTCTTGCATTCCTCTACCTCCTAGGAAAAGTATCTTCTTCCACTCACTCTCAAAAATAATTGCGGCATATTTTACATAAGATAATCGTCAAACCATACTACATTTGTATTAGTCTGTAACTCGTGCAAAGCACGAGAAAATTTAACATAATATGATTTTTCTCTAAAATTTGATAACTATCATTTACTAGTTACAAACCCATGCATCGCACACTAAATATAAGTTCTAAAAAAAAAAAATGTTGAATATGTCTTTTTCTTTTTTCTTTTTTTAGTAGGAATACTTTTCATAAAATACATGGAATTCTTATAGACAGAAGATGACATTAATACTAAATGAAGCAATTATGCAAGATAATATTTAAATTAAAAAAAAATAAAAGAACAATAATAATAAATGCCAATAATTGCTTTAAATAAAGTATTATCCAATTAATATTGCCAATATTAAAAAACAAAATTTAATTTGAGAAAATTTATTTGAAAGTTTTGCAAGTTTGTTTTTTTAGATAACAGCATAAAAACAAAGGGTCAAAAACTATCTAACTTCTTTCCATTCTTTAATCTTCATAGGTTATGAAATCTTCATGTATATCATGAAAAAAGAGTTATATTTAAAATCAATTTCTTCTTTTACTCTTTTTATTTTTATTTTTTATTTTTTATTTTTCAAAAAAGAGTGTTGTTTTGTTTTACAGTAAACTAAATATGCAACTCGTAATCTACATTTGAAAATATTATATGCAAAATAATATTATACATAATAAATCATGTAATTATTTAATAGTAATTTTATTTAAAAAAAAAATGGCATGCAACAATTAATAAAAAATATTAAAGTAAAAACATAAAGCTAAAAATTAATCCAGGTAAAGCTAGCGAATATAATGCAAACCTAATGTCATAACCCCATTTTAACCCTAAGAGTTTTCTTGGGTATTCGGCACACAAATCGAGGTGGCCCTAATGATGCAAGAATCGACCGAAAGTACCCAAACATGTTGAAATCTGTCAATCCGAGACCGTGTCTCGAAGACAAGAAGGTTTTGGCAAGTTTGACCAAAGTTTAACCAGAGCCATGGCTGAGCTCTATCGGAAATTGGTCAACCGTTTTGCTGTCATTTGAAGAAGCACATGAATACCTTCAGTTTGATAGTTCATGGGCCCAAAACGAACTTGAAACGAGAAAGTTATGGCCGAAACTAGGGAAAATGGCCCAACACTTAGTAAAATTTCACTAAGTGTTTTGGACAAAAAGAGACCCATTTTGAAGTCGCCTTTGAGCTCAGAATCTTCTCAATCCACACCATGAGTTTCCAATAGCAGGTAGCATTTTGAAGATAATGAGTTTACCTAGAAGCTGATTGTCTCGGTTCATCAAGAGCATCCTCGAGTTGCCCGAAATCAACATCGGAAAAAGGACTGCCAACAAGGAAATCACTCTGGCAGCCCTTATTTTCATGACTGGAAATCAAAAAACTACAAGATTTGTTCCGTTGGAAAGTACACATCGCAATATTTTTGGAAATACCAAATTTTCCTAAATCTGACATCTGGAGCTAGGTCAAACGAAAGCGGGAAAAACGACGAAAACAAGCCAAAGTGCTGAAAATTTGCCAACAACGACTATCCAGTGTACCACCTTTGCGTGCAGAATCTTCCCAATCCTCACCATGAGTTTCTGAAAACCAAGTACCTTTTTGAAGAGGGCAAGTTCGTCTATGATGTGGTTTTCCTAATTGGCGAAGAGCATCTCCAAGCTGACTGGAATCTGCACCGGAAAACTGGGAAAAACCATCCTGAAAGTAGAAATCAACTCAACTACCATACTTCCCAAAGCTACAGTTTCCTGCACAGAAGTCAGAATCATGCAAGTCAGTCTTGTTGGAAAGAAGGAAGCGCAGGCTTTCTGTAGACGCTAGTTTCAACCAGATCCGAGCACTGTAAGACCTTTAACTTTTAGCCCAAAAAAGGTCGATCGAAGAGGCCAAAAAGGGAGGAAAATCGGACAAAACACAGGGGAGCAAGCAACCAAGAAAAATCCTAAGGTAATTACGCAAAGAAGAGCCTCCCAAATTCCAAGCATATCGAATCCGGGACCCTTAGGTCCAAGTCTTCCATTCCTAAGCTGGAGTGCCGCCCAATTTCCGAGGATCCAAGCTCGCTTTTCCATTTGTTACACTAAATTGCCGCTAAAATCCCGACTCCACATTAGGTACATTCTAACAGTTACTCTTCTTTTTTCCAATTATGTGTTTATGTTTGTGAGCATGCCATTTTGTGTAATTCTTAGAATCACATGTCTAAATTTGCACATTTTATCTTGTTTACACTATTCTTTACATTATTCCATGGATTTCTATGCATAAACCCTAGAATCTATTTCTAGGTTCTTTCTCCATATTTTATCCATCTCATTTACATTAAAACCTTAGAATTCACTTCTAAGTTCTTTTCATCACTTCAAGTATGTCTTAAATGCATTTTATGTCTCTTTATGAATATGCACCCATGAACTCTAGCATGCATGCCTAGGTTCCTTTTCTTATGTTTAATGTGTATAAATGAGCCTTTTTATATGATATTATGCATAGAACCCAAAATCTCATTTTGGTATTTTTACATCATCATTGACATGTCATTTAACCAATCCTAGCAACACACTTAGGAACATTTGACTAAACCCTAGCAACATGCTTAGGTACATTTAATTAAACCCTAATTTCATGATTAGGTACTCATTCTCACATGCCATATGGTTTGCCCATTTGTCCAATAACTTGTGCAATTGTTTATCCATGCAAAATACTTAAACAATTTGCAATGTAAGCCTTAAAAATACTAAAACATGGTTCTATAAGTAATGCAATGCATATAGATTGGCCCACCCTAATACTGAGGTCGAGCCTTACTTTAGGGTGCAATGATGCGAGTATTCAATATATGTTGAAACGTTCCGACGTTGATGCATGTAAAAGATGCTCGCGCGTTGCATTCTATATGGAATCATGTAATAAATAAAACTCAACAAAACTATTACTTTAACTTGTATCTACAATGAATCACGAGAGTTCCTAGCATGTTTAAGCATGGATAGGGAACCTGTATGCATTTGAGGGCCGAACAAGTGAAGGGAATAGCCCAAAAACAAGAAGGTTAATCCAAGCTGCCATACGACGGATCGCTTTGCCCTTACAAACCAGGGAAAATGAGGTCTTGATTATTTAACTTTGTTCTAGTAAACAATGTTAGGATTCCAAGTATACCCTACCATTGTTTCACAAGAAACCCTAAAAATATACAGATAATCTAAAGGGGAACAAAGGATAACAAAACCGATCGGGTCGAAATACTTGCATCACCAATTGATGTACACCCGACAATGTCGGGATGTTTGTACCTAATAATAATCCAACATTTTGCTTTATCAAACACACACATGAACACATGGAGAGAGATAATTGCCTACATACGGATGTCATGGGGTGCCTAACACCTTTCCGAAGCATAATCAAATCCTTGAATCCATTTCTGGTTCAAGACCCGATTTTTAGGCATATCTTAATCAAGATAATAAAACCAATTAGACATAGGTGACTAATCACGTCTTCAATTTCCCCAATGATTAGTGGTGACTCCAAATCTCGTGTTTCTCCTCCTCATTTCCATATCCACGGATATGTTAGAGCACACACACACACATGCACATGTTTCCACAATATGTTCACACACAAGCACAAAACACAAAGTGAGATTCCGTCGAGCCCAAAGGGGGGCGGAGTCGGAATAATCGCGATGATTTTCTGACATTGACACTTGGGACCTTGTTTTTCCTAAACATGTAAACTTGGGACCTTACTCATGTGACGTGAGTAAGTAATGACTAATGAAACTAATATTTTATTTTCATAAATGTTTAGATCACACGGGGTCCTTAGCATGACTAATATCAAACTATATATATAAATCTAGGTTCTCATAAACACAAAATATTTTTTAAATTTAATATCAAAATATTAAGGTAATTCATTAATGAACCAGATAAAGCATCGTCTAGTTCTAATTCAATCAAACTTCTAAAGGCCCATAATCCCACACCTGCTGACCAAACTAAATCAAAACCCATGCATAAATGATTTTTAGTAAAAGAAATAAGATAAGCTTGACATGCTGCCAAGTCTCAACCTTATTTTCATTCACAATGTCCATCTGCTGCCACGTTTACACATATTCTATTTTCAATAGTAATAGCTGTTGGGATTTATGCCCTAAAATCCGTGTAACAACTTTATATAATAAAAGAGTTTTATTTTAAGAGAATAAATATATAAACATTTGACATTATGTAAAGTCCATGAGATGCATTGAATGTGATTAAGGTATGTAAATATGATTTACATACAAAAGATATAAATCACAAATCCTTATAAACTCATAAATCTAGGTTCATAGTCTTTAATGGAATTGGGCGTTTCATCTGTTTAGGATATAACATATTAATTATGATGATTTATCTTGATCATGGAAGTGGTGACTTCTTATTAATATGTTGATGTATTTGGAATACATTGAACTGGACCATCGTGAGTAATTTTTCTACAAACTACTGTCAATTGAATTAATTAACTCACAAACTGTTTAAGACTTTATTACATGTCTAATTACACTTAAATGGATATTTGTTGTTCAATTCATTGAATTACATGACTTATGTATTTAAGTGTATTCATTTAATCCCTTACATGTTAATTTGGGCTATGTTTTATTGCAGGTACAAGCTAGATCAGATTGGAGTTAGATAGCACAAACTGAAAGTAGCAAAAGAGAAGAAAAGAGGTGCTGGACCACAATCCAGCAAACTAGATTGACATCCAGCAGACTAGATTTGACATCCAGCAGATTGGATTAGTGATGTCGCTCAATAATAAGCGGTACTTTGTAGTACGGGTAAGGGGTTGTCGATCCTCAGGGAGTTTGTGTTTTCAATAGACAATGTAATTCAATATGCAAAAAGAGTAAAATAAATTTGGTTTGTGGAAATTTTGTAAAGAATATATGTAAAAAGGCACTAAGGTTTCAGGGTGTTTCTGTATATCAATATGATTCCTTGTAATCCCAGTTAAAACTCTTGTTCTAATAACAGTTTACAAGTTGATTATTTTCCTTTTAAAAAGCTCTTGACATGGTTGAACTAATAAAACTCAGGAACACTATATTACCGGAGAAAATAAAGTGGCTAGAGTAATAATTAGAAAGACCTTTCAATTTATAAATCACGAAACCTAATTAAAACCATGCAATATTCCCCCTTAATCATAAGAAAAACATGATTGAACTTATAAAAAGTACGGAATAAAACATACATTAATAGGAATCAAATAATTAACAATCAACTGTATTTAACATTAAAAATAGGAGGGACTACAAGTATTCATACCTTTATACAGAAAACATAGCCCCTAGCCCTAGCAAGAGGCTTAACCAATCATGGCTAAGGAAAAAGAAAACTAGAGAAAATAATTCCTAGGGAGAAAACTAGAGAGAAAGCTAAAAAAGAAAACTAAAAAATAATAATCATGCTCCTTGGCGGCTACCACTCTACAATTGCTATCCACGCTTCTTTCATTTAGGGCTCCATTGGAAAATAATCTAGTGTGATGCGAGTACAATGGATGATGTGAGCTTGTGGGCTTTAGTGGCCATGTGGGCCTTTTGGGCTTGTGGGCTTTGTTTTTCTTTTTCTTTTCAAACATTAATTTGCACCTTTTTTCTTCTCTTTTGCTCCTTTCAACTTGTGATATTTAACTTCAATCTGAACTAGCTTGTGCCTACGATCAAACATGGCCCAAATTAACATATAAAGGATTAAATTAATACACTTAAATGCATAAATCATGTAATTCAATGAATTGAACAACAAACATCCATTTAAGTGTAATTAGACATGAAATGCAACACAACCCCAATAAAATCTCTTCAAAATACATGTAAATAAGTCATATTTCATGACTTATCAATTAGAATCTAGAGGCAGAAACTCCAGAATTCAAATCAAGAAGGATCCAGTCGCTTGGATGATGATCCAGGAAAGTGAATTTATTGTCCAAAATCAGGCAGAAACTCCAGACTTCGAGAATTCAAGAATCCAGTCTACTAGATGGTGATCCAGGCGACTAGATTAATTAATCCAAATCAGGCAGAAAGTCCATGAGGCATTTAATGAAAATCCAGTCGACTAGATGATGTTCTAGGCGATTGGATTCACGCGAAATTAGTTTTAAAGAAAACCCATCTGTGTTTTATAACTTTCCCAACTCAAGGCCCATTGGACCCAATTTATTTAGGGTCTGAAGTCCGAATTAGATAGATGAGATTAGGGTTAATAAGAGGGTATAGGTTTTCACTCCCATGGCCGCCTAAGCTCCTTGTTAGGGCTAGGGGCTATGTTTTCTGTATGACGGTATAAGTACTTTGTAATCCCTTTGTTTTTATTATTAAATTACATTTGATTGTTGAATATTTGATGTCTTTTGATGTATGTTTTATTCTGTACTTTCTATAAGTTCAATCATGTTTTTCTTATGATTAAGGGACAATATTTCATGGTTTCAATTAGGTATCGTGATTTATAAAATTGAAAGGTTTTTCTAAATATTACTTTAGCCATTTTATTTTCTCCGGTTATAAAGTGTTCCTGAGTTCTTTTAGTTCAACCAAGTCAAAAGGACTTTAAAGCAAAACAATCAATTGTATATTGTTTCTTAGAACAAGGTTTTTACCGGGATTACAAGGGAATCATACTGGTATAGAGAAACACCCCGAAACCCTAGTGACTTTTACATATTAAATTTCTATAAACCAAATCCATTTTACCCTTTTAAACAGTTGATTACATTGTCTTTTAAAAACACAAGCTCACTAAGGATCGACAACCCCTTACACATTATGCTACAAGCACTGTTTATTATTGAACGACATCAATTTTTGGCGCCGTTGCCGGGGAGTTCAGCTTATTCAAGAGACAATTCTGTGGGACAAGGTTATCGGTGGATCACTCTATTGGTAACTTCGTTCCATTCTCTCTTAATTTTGTTTTTCTTTTATTTGTTTATTTTGTTGCTTTGATCTTTTTTTTTTTATTGTGCATGAGCATTTGGGTTAAAAACAGTAAAGGTAGATTGGAAACTTCTGAGGTGTTCTTTGGAAGTCTATTTGATACACCTACAAGCTCACCCACATCTTCTATTATGGCTGAAGAAAGAGAAGAAGTAGTTCCACATGAGGCACCTAGGAGGACCATGTATGAGCTGTTACACCTTACTCAGAGCTCTATCCCTTCATGTATCATGTTTTCTCCAAATGCACCTCATATGGAGATCAAACAAGGGCTGATGGCCATACTTCATTATTTTAGGGGATTGGAGAATGAAAATCTCTATGTGCATGTGAGAGCTTTTGAGGAAGTGACTGGCAGTTTCAATGCATAGAATGTGATTGAGACAACTAAACTAAGGTTTTTCCCATTCTCATTCAAGGACAAGGCCAAGGGTTGGTTGTACACATTGAAGCCTAGGTCTATAGGAAATTGGGGGGAGATGACCCAAGAGTTCTACAAGAAATTCTTCCCTCCCCATAAAGTCCAACAGGTAAAGAGGAAGATCTCTAGTTTCATCCAAGGAAACGATAAGACACTATTCATGACTTGGGAAAGATTCAAGGATACCTATAACTTTTGCCTAACACATGGATATGACACTTAGAGGTTGGTAAGTTATTTTTATGAGAGACTCCTTCCTAGGGATCACTAGTTTGTTCAAGTTGCATGTGGAGGTGGATTCTTATAGAAGGAGCTTGAAGATGCTATGGACTACTTGGATGAGATAGCTGAGAATTCCAACACTTGGAATGGACCAAGTCCCTTGGATTCTACTAATAGGTATAGGAGTAGTACTACCACATCTGGTGGTAGTGTTTTCAGACTAAGAGAAGAGGACAACATGAGTGCCAAGATCAGTTTATTGACTAAGGAGATAGAGGCACTCAAGTTGAAGGGAAGTAGAGGTGTAAATGTTGTGTTCAGAGAGGAACCTATGGAGGCATGTCGGATTTGCAAGAGATAGACCATACCACAAGTGAATGTAAGTCTCTATCTCAGTTTCTAAATGTGCCTAAAAAATAAGTGTGTGCATTCAACCAATACTGGCCAAATAATTCTTCATATTCCAACAATTATAACCCAAATATGAGAAATCATCCATATTTGAGTTATAAGAGTGACAATGTGTTGAATCCCACTAGTCCAAGGAATTTTGACATCTCACATACCACTTCATCATCATTTAGACCACCTTTGGAGGATATTTTTTACACTTTCATACAAAAGCAAGGTGAACAGAATCAAAGATTTGAGACCATGTTCACAAGAATAGATGAAGAGATGAGAGAGACCAAGAGCCAAGTTGCTAGACTCACAGATGCATTGAGTAAGACTGAAAGAGGGAAGCTTCCTTCCCAAACTCAACCTAATCCCAATAATCAGAGTGCAAAGGTTGTCAACAAGGAAAAGTATGAGGAAGTCATGTTTGTTACCATTTTGAGGAGTGGTAAGGAAATTGGAAAGAGTGCTCTTAAGCTAATGAGAAATCCAAGGAGACCCCTGCTGAAAAGGATGAGAGTGGGATAGCTAAATCCAATGACATTGAAAAATGTCCATTCCCTACACCATTCCTACAAGCCCTGAAATTACCAAAGAATTTGGATGTCACCAGTGAGATTTTGGAGCATTTGCATCAAGTTAAGGTTAACTTGCCTTTATTGCATATCATCAAGCAAATGCCACTCTATGCCAAGGTAATTAAGGACTTATGCACTATCAAGAGAAAGCATTATGTGAAGAAGACCGTATTCTTGACAGAATAGGTAAGTGCAATCATCCAACACAAGGTCCTACTAAAGTACAAGGATCCGGGTTGCCCTACAATCTCTTGTACTATTGGAGCATGCATTACTCAATCTTAGGGCCAGTGTAAATTTACTTCCTTTCTCTGTTTATCTGCAACTCGGGTTAGGTGAGCTAAAACCCACCTCTGTTACTTTATAGTTAGCAGACCACTTTGTAAGGAAGCCGAGGGGGGTGGTTGAGGATGTATTGGTAAAGGTTGAAAATTTCTCTTATCCTGTTGATTTTATCATTTTGGATATTGAACCTACTTTACATCCTAGCGCTAACATTCCTATCATCTTGGGTAGACCTTTCCTTGCCACTGCTAATGCTTTGATTAATTGTAGGAATGGAAGAATGAAGATCACCTTTGGTTCTATGACTACTGAGCTCAACCATTTTCAATGTGAACCCACAACAATTGGTGGATGAAGAGTGTGAATATGTGAACTTCATTGAGGCAGCACCTCAAGAAGAGTTGAATAAAAATTGTTTTTCTTACTCTTTTAAAACTCCTCTTGTTCATTTTGTTGCTTCTAATGAGTTAACTCCTGATGTTAAAATATCTGACTTTACTTCTTTGTTGGATTCTTCACAGATTTTGGAAAAAAAAAAAAAACAAGTAGTTGAAGCTAAGAAGCCTTCAAGAAGTAAGAAGAAGTCCTTACATGCATACCCAGATGCACCCAAGTTAAAGTTAAAGCAACCACCAAGAGATTTACCATATACATCCATTGAACCACATGCCACTTCTATTGTGGAAGTTCCTTTAAAGATGAGTGTGGATCAGGAAGTTGAGAAGATAGGTGAGAAAACCAAGATCTTTGAGAGGCACAAAACTAAGAGGAAAACACTTCAAGATACAAGACTTTCAAACAAATTGCTGAACAATTCCAAAGGAGTGGAATTGCCTGTTGCCAGGATGAAAAGTGCTAGAGGAAAAAACTATTCCTTTGGAGGATCCCGTTCAGGGGGATGATTTTTCTGTTTCTACCTTGTAATTGTACAATAGTTAGTTTATTTTGTTTTTCTATTTTTGTTTTCCTTTGTTTTTGTTTTGGGTATCTAACCATTTTGCAGGAAATAGCTTGAGGAGTTGGTCATAATATCATGTGCTTTCTTTCCTTTTCCCTTGTACTTTCATTTAAAGACTTGTATCTTGTTCTCACATGCATTTGTTTGAACATTGAGGACAATGTCAACTTTAAGTTGGAGGGAATGTTGATTGTTTGATTGTTTGATGAACTTTGTGTTGCTTCTTGTTGAGTATATAGATACCATTTGTTTTCATTTAAAAAATAAATAAATAAATTAGAAAAAAAAAAAAAAATTGTTTGGTTTGCAATGATGTCTTTGATTTATGCTATATTCACATGCTTCATTATTATCTTGGAGAATTTGGTTGAACTCTAAACTTTGGTTTGAAAGTTATTGGTGAGCTTAAGCATATGAACACATGATTATTTGATTGAAATATTTGAACTTGGTCATCTATTGCTTGTTTTTTAGTATTGAGTGTTACACTTGTACACCTTAAACTGAGCACTAGCACACTAACATGTAATCTATGGGGAATGAAATATGCATCCAATTGTTACTAAATTAAAATTCGTTGACTTGTTAGTTGATTAACCTTGGCATAAAGAAAAAAGAAAAAGAAAAAAAAAAAGAAAAAAGTGAAATAACTAACCATGAGAGCCTACGTCAAAAGAGGTAAACAATTCAAATGGTTGAGATATGAGTGACTATTCTAGCTTTGTAGCCTTTTTGACTCGAGTAAGTATACTCTTAAGGGTGTCTCTACACCTAGTGCCCTTAGAGCCAACTGGTTCCAGAGTTATTGGTCTAACACTTGATACATGGGTCAATTAGAAAGCTTAATGGAGTTAGACATTGCACAGCCCTCACACACCAAAAAAAAAAAAGGGTTTTTATGCCTTGGTTGGTTCTCCTAATGAGAATTCCATTATCCTTCATCATTATGTTGGAAAGATACTGAAATCCCACGATTCTAAGTTAGTTCACTTCACACATCAAGGAACTTGTGTAGCTTTTAATGCTTAATTTCAAGTGATTGTGGCCTAGTTAAAATTTCTAAAGATTTGAAATTGAGGTTGATTTGTTTAAGCTTGCTAATGATTGAAAACCATTGTTTGTGTGATACTTTATTCTCATTTGATAGCATGATGTTGTATGTGTTTAACTGTAAATCAAGACTGAGCATTTGATAATGTTTGTGGGTATCACTTCTGGTAAACTCTCACGAGACTATAACTCGTCCACTAGGGACACCTAAGGGTTTAAAGGCTTATTGCATATGCTAAATACAATCGAAAGTGCCAGCAAAAGTGGCTTTGTTAGTTTGTTTCAATTATGTTTTATTGTTTTCATTATTTTTAGTTTACTAAGGACTAGCAAAATTCAGATTGGGGGGTGTGAAAAGTCATGAAATATGACTTATTTTCATGAATTTTAGAGAGATTCTATTGGGATTATGTTTTATTACATGTCTAATTACACTTAAATGAATGTTTGTTGTTCAATTCATTGAATTACATGACTTATGTATTTAAGTGTATTAATTTAATCCTTTAGATGTTAATTTGGGCTATGTTTGATTGCAAGTACAAGCTGGATCATATTGGAGTTAGATAACACAAGCTAAAAGGAGCAAAAGAGAAGAAAAGAGGTGCTGGACCACAATCCAGCAGACTAGATTCTAAGACAGAAACTCTAGAATTCAAATCAAGAAGGATCCAGGCAACTGGATGATGATCCAGAATCAAGCAGAAACTCAAGACTTCAAGAATTGAGGAATTCAGTCGACTGGATGGTGATCCAGGCGACTGGATTAATTAATCCAAATCAAGCAGAAAATCCAAGAGGCATTTTAATAAAAATTCAATTGACTGGATGATGTTCTAGGCGACTGGATTCGCGCGAAATTAGTTTTAAAGAAAGCCCATTTGTGTTTTATAGCGCTCCTAACTCAAGGCCCATTAGACCCAATTTGTTTTGGGTCTAAAGTCCGAATTAGATAGATGAGATTAGGGTTAATAAGAGGGTTTAGATTAGACGGTTGAGATTAGATAGACTCACTCACTCTCTCTCTTCCAAGTTTAGGTTTTCATTCCTATGGCTGCCTAAGCTCCTTGCTAAGGCTAAGGGATATGTTTTCTGTATGACGGTATGAGTACTTTGTAATCCCTCCATTTTTATTGTTAAATAACATTTGATTGTTGAATATTTGGTCTCTATTGATGAATGTTTTATTATGTACTTTCTATAAGTTCAATCATGTTTTTCTTATGATTAAGGGGGAATATTTCATGGTTTCAATTAGGTATCGTGATTTATAAAATTGAAAGGTTTTTCTAAATATTACTCTAACCATTTTATTTTCTCCGGTTATAAAGTGTTCCTGAGTTCTTTTAGTTCAACCAGGTCAAAAGGTCTTTAAAGCAAAACAATCAATTGTATATTGTTTCTTAGAACAAGGTTTTCACTGGAATTACAAGGGAATCATACTAGTATAGAGAAACATCCCGAAACCCTAGTGCCTTTTACATATTAAATTTCCATAAACCAAATCCATTTTACCCTTTTAAACAGTTGTTTACATTGTCTTTTAAAAACACAAGCTCCCTGAGAATCGACAACCCCTTACACATTGTGCTACAAGCACCGTTTATTATTGAACGATATTACTAATTGTTAGAGCTACTAGATTCATCATGATTGAGGACAAGCTGTACAAGAGAGGCATTTCCTTGCCATTTCTGAGATGCTTAAGTCCTATAGAAGCTACCCATGTCATGTATGAATTGCATGAGGGAATCTGTGGCAACCATTCGGGAAGCGAATGCCTTATCAGAAAGCTCATCACGATTGGATACTATTGGCCCACCATGAAGAAAGATGCTCTGAGGTATGTCAAGCAGTGTGACAAATGCCAACAATTCAGCAATGTCTCTAGGCTGCCTTCGGAAGAGCTTACGCTAATGACGTGTCCCTGGCCCTTTGCTCAATGGGGAATTGATTTGGTAGGCCCCCTGCCACTTGGGAAAAGTCAGTTGAAATTTGTAGTCATTGCAATCGACTACTTCACCAAATGGGTGGAAGCCGAGCCATTGGACCGTATCACCAAGCTGAACATCAAGAACTTCATCTAAAGGTCCATTATCTGTCGTTTTGGAATCCCAAGAGTCATCGTCTCGGACAATGCGAAGCAGTTAGACAACAACCCTTTCAGGGAGTTTTGCTCAGATTTGGGATCAAGACCCACTACTCTTCCCCTGGCCATCGTTAGGCCAACGAACAAGTAGAGGTCATTAAGAGGACGATCCTGAAGACCCTCAAAGTAATATTGGAATGGCTGAAGGGAGCATGGCCTGAAGAGCTACCAGGAGTCCTCTGGTCGTACAGGACAACATGTAGAACTTCAACAGGAGAGTCACCCTTTAAGTTAGCCTTCGAATCAGAAGCAGTTATTCCAGTGGAGGTTAGGGTGACGAACCTCAGGACGAAATGCTTCCACAACAAGAAGAACAACGAAGGACTACGTCTGAGCCTAGATTTACTTGACGAGTTTCGAGAAGAGGCTACCCTACATAACGCCGTTTATCAGCAAAGAATGGCAAGGTATTATAATGCTACGGTGAAGACTAGACGTTTCCAGCCAGACGATCTAGTACTTAGGAAAGTTAGCCTAGCTACCAGAAATCCTATAGAAGGGAAATTGGGCCCAAACTGGGAAGGTCCCTACAGGATCATCTCATCCAATCGCCCCAACACCTATCATCTCGAGACCATGGAGGGAGAGGCTTTTCCACATCCATGGAACACCGAGCACTTGAAGAAGTACTTTCTACCCAACCAGGCCTCGTCTACCTAGGTCATATCTTACTCACTATTATGTCAAGCATTCCCTTCATGTTTTAATTCAGTACTACAAGCATTTCCTTTATGTTTAGTTCAATACTTCAATCATGTTCAGTACTTCAACAATGTTATCATCATTCTCTATTCAATGAATTCAGTCTTGTTCATATTAAGAGTAAAATGTTGTAACTGAGGCACGCTCTTGTCTAAACCGAGACACACCCTTGTCAAGGCCAGCCTTCATCCAAACCGAGGCAAGCCCTTATTAAAACCGAGGCACGCTCTCGTCCAAACCGAGACACGCCCTCATCAAGGTACGCCTTTGTCCAAACCGAGGCACACTCTCATCCAAACCAAGACACGCCCTCGTCAAGACATATCCTCATCCAAACCAAGGCACACTCCCACCTTCATCAAGGCATATCCTCGTCCAAACTGAGGCAAGCCTTTACTAAAACTGAGACACGCCCTCGTCAACCAAGGCAAACCCTTGCCCTAATCGAGACACGCCCTCGTCATGACATATCCTCATCCAAATCGAGGCACAACCTCGTCCTCATCGAGGTACACTTTAGTGAAGGCATCAGCCCCCGCATCAATGCAAAGGCATTACCTATTGTCTAATACCTTCCATCATGAATATCAATGACCAAAAACGGTCATCATGAATTGAAATGCATGGAAGACAGACAACAGGAAGAATATACAAGTTGACATACAAACAACTATGTTCCCAAAACAACAGGAACCTCCAACAAAAAACAAAATAAAAATACTAAACAAACTTAAGAAGCAGCGTCATCCACCTACTCTCCATCAGCCACCTACTCGTCTCCTCCAAGCAAGATGGACCTCGTGTTGTCAACATTCGGTGAAATTCCTCAAAGACGGAATCAAAGTATTCACAAGTCGTCTTCAGGAATTCGTCTCCAGCCTTGAACTCTTTAATGATATCAGTCTTAGCAACCAAAAGTGACGATTCTAAAGTCTTCACATGGGCTTCCAGGCTTGTAATCAAGTTAACTTTGACTAGAGCTCCAGCCTTCTTTCCTTTGAGCTATTCCTTCAAGTTTGAAATCAGCTCTTCAGAGCTCTTCAGATCAGTAGACATCTTCTGCATGGATCCCTTGAGTCTGTCCAGCATGCTTTCAGATACGGCAACTTTCTCCTCAGCATCACTTGCCCTCTTCTCCGCGGCTTCAGACTGTTTGATGGCAACTCCCAAACGTTTATTCATGAGATTCACGTGAGTCTCATACACAACAAACTCACAAAAAGCTTGCCAAGCCAACAAATGTGGTGAAGAACACGCCTTACAGAAATGAGAAGAGCAATATTGTCAAACAATCAGAAACAAGAAGAATGTTAGAAAAGATGAAGACCCAAACATGTAAATGTCTCACCAGCCAAACGAGGGTTTCCCCATTGATGAGGAACCCTGGGAGAATCGTCATCAATAACTTCTCCGACGGGATACTCCCAACCAACGCTGAATACAAAGAAGAAACTCTTCTTCCATAGCTGATTAGACATAGGCAAGTCAGCAATGACGCTACGCCTAGCATCACAGGGAGCCAAATACTAGTACCCAGCATACTTCCCCTGATAAAAGTGGTAACAATATAAGAGCTCTTCGAGGGAAAGGGAGTCTTCCTCATCACTGGAATCGGACCAGACGACCATCATGCCAATGATCGTCCTCCACGGATTGGGGGCAAGTTGGGTTAGAGATATGTTCAGGTACTCCAAAAACTCCCTAATGAGGGGAGGCATGGAAAAAGAAGGCCAGCCTAGAAAGCGCCCTTATAGAAGCAAACTTCATCCCCCGACGAAGAGTAGGCCCACTCATCAGGCTCAGGCAACCTCAAGACGACAGTGTCTGGGATTTGGTAGTTCCTAATAATTCTCTTAATAGCCCTATCCTCTAGCAAAGGTAAGGTACATGATACACCTAGTGCCGCGAAAGGCTCATCCCTATCAGCTATAAGGGAACTTAGAGACCAGTGATCAGAAGAAGACGATGCCTAATAAGCCAGTTTGGCTTAAGACCCTTAAGACTCAATCCTATCCTCTAAAATGACATTACAACTCATCCTACAACTCAATCGCCTAACCTCTCGAGCTGCTTGGTCAACCCACGAGTAAAGAACCCTCGTCTTGTGGAGTACGACGGAGTCAGGAGACATAAAGCCTAAAAAATCACGCCGCTGGTGATTTCTTTGGACAAATTGACACAAATGTACAAAAGGAAAACCAAACGACACACCAATTGAATCCAGCATCAACTAAATCCAAGGAAGAATTGAAGAAGCAAAGAAATGGAACAGAGAAAACTCATCGGAAAGAGTGGGCTCGGAGTAAAGTTCCGTTGAGAGCAAGGAAGAGGGGTCACCAGCGTAAGTGCAAAGTCAGAGCAAAGGAGAGAAAACACAAGACAAATGAAACAAAAAATGAAGAAAAACTGAAAGAAAACCGTTGTTATTTTGGAAATTCAAATTAAAAAAGAGACGGTTATTATAAAGATAGGCAGAGCAACAGGATTGGACAACAGTCAAATTGACAGCCTGGATTCGCGCCTTCCCGATACGTGCATTTATTGGGTCCAATCAACTTGACGACAGTTCATATTCCTCAAGTCCATTCATGATGACTCTGCA
The DNA here is from genome assembly GCA_907173295.1 of Fagus sylvatica. Lineage (NCBI taxonomy): Eukaryota > Viridiplantae > Streptophyta > Magnoliopsida > Fagales > Fagaceae > Fagus > Fagus sylvatica. The sequence continues at coordinate 127,251 of CAJSFY010000062.1, read as the reverse complement.
CTCAAGGAATAGAGGGCATCTGATGAGTCATATTTTTGGCATGATGACCCCATTCGAATGGTGACGAGACGAGTTCATTATACTTGAGGATTTTCAGAGATTACTAGCCATCAGGTCTTCTTAGCCTGAAGAGTCTTCCTCTAAGGAGAAGACAGCGCAAACATGACGAGGGTTGTCTAGTTCGGGGCCAACGCCAGATCTTGGGAAATACGGGACCCATGTCCTAAGAACCAAGGATCTCAGAAGACGACCTACATCTCGAGACTCTTGGAGGACGACTCACGTCCTGGAGATCTCGGAAGACGACCCATGATCACAGAACTTTAGGCGACGACCTAATGTTCATCCCCATGAACACCCACTACCACCTTTCCAACAAAGGAGAGGGGGGCAAGCCTCTTCTATAAAAGATCCAAGGCTCTACATAAACAAGGTACACAATTCTAAGCCCCTAAACTTTGCCCTATTTCCCAAAAATAGAATCCTAACTTTGGCATCAAAGAGTTCTAGGCCGGCACCACATCGGTGCTCCTTGAGCTTGCCTTTGTCCCTCTTCTTGCAAGTACCGGTCGTCACGTTAGGAGCTACAGTAACTATCTGGTGAAAATAGGTTTCATCACAATCAAAATGAATTTGAATTTTGATTACATGCATGTGTCCTCTGGCAATGAAGTTTTAAATACTAAAGGAATTTTAAATGTTGAACATTTAATTAATGAAGAAGATGAATCTAAAATCAAACCAATTAATAATGAAACTATCCAAATTAACTTGGGCACTTTAAAGAATCCTAAAGAGGTCAGAATCGGTTCAACACTATCATTAGAAGAACAAAGAATTTCCAGAAGTATTTGCATGGTCATAAGAAGATATGCCTGGGATCGACCCTGATATTGTACAACACCGTATACCGACTCTCCCAGAGGTTAGGCCAGTCAAGCAGAAGCTGCGTCGCATGAAGCCAAAATGGATGTTAAAGATAAAGGAAAAAGTAATCCAGCAATTGAAAGCAGGATTCATCAAGGCGGTCAGTCAGACTGATTGGGTGGCTAATGTAGTCCCAGTTCCAAAGAAAGACGACAAGGTCAGAATGTGCGTAGATTTTAGAGATTTGAACAGAGCATGTCCAAAGGATGACTTCCCTCTGCCACACATCGACATGTTATTCAATAACACCACACGAAATGCATTAATGTCCTTTATGGATGGTTTCTCAAGTTAGAACCAAATCCTAATGGCTCCTGAAGACATGACCAAGACCGTGTTCATGACAGAATAGGGGATTTACTGCTACACATTAATGCCTTTTGGGTTGAAGAATGTTGACGCAACATACCAGAGGATGGTTACAGCTCTACGACATGATATGGTGCACAAAGAAGTGGAGGTATATGTGGATGACATGATTGTCAAACCTGTCACTAGGGATGAACACATCACCAACTTGAGGAAGTTCTTTGAAAGAATAAAGAAGTATAAGCTGAGGCTTAACCCAAACAATTGTACCTTTGAAGTAATTGCTGGAAAACTATTAGGCCACATGGTCAGTCGTAGAGGGATTGAAGTGGACCCAATCAAGATCAAATCCATACTGAAAATGCCATCGCCTAAGACAGAAAATGAAATAAGAGGATTCCTAGGCAGATTGAAATACATCAGTAGATTCATAGCAAGGCTTCACTACTACATGTGAAACAATCTTCAAATTGCTCAAGAAAGGAAAACCGAAGGAGTGGACAAAAGATTGTTAGAAGTCCTCTGAAGGAGTTAAAGAGTACTTGTCCAATCCACCAGTCTTGGCACCGCCAAAGCCAGGAAAACCATTGAACCTATATCTCTCAGTCATTGAAGACGCACTAGGAAGCATGTTGGCTCAAGAAGATGAAGTCAAGCAAGAACATGCGATATGCTACCTGAGTAAGAAATTGAAAGACTATGAGACCCAATACACAGCAGTGGAAAAGTCGTGCTATGCCTTGGTTTGGGCAATGCAGAAGCTTAGACATATCCTATTGGCGCATCAAGTATTGGTGATCACAATAATGGACCCATTAACGTATCTTTTTGAGAAACCCACTCTCATCGGAAAATTGTCAAGATGGCTTATCTTATTGGAGAAATTCAACTTAACTTATGTGGCCAAGAATACCATCAAAGGAAGGGTAATAGCCGAGCATTGTGCTGGTCATCCTGTAGGTGAAGATGACATCAATGATGATTTCCCAGACGAAGATGTTTTGAACGTAGAAGAAAAAGTTACATGGAAGATGTATTTTGATGGAGCTTCTAACCAACACGGATACAAAGTAGGGGTTCTCCTTATAGCAGCAGATGGAGTGCACATACCGTTGTCAGTCAAGATGAAATTTGTTGCCACCAACAATGTCGCAGAATATGAAGCATGCATAGTGGGCCTTGAAGTAGTCTTGGCCATTGATGTGAAAAATGTAGAGATTTATGGAAGAAAAAGGAAGAGCATCTTAAGCCTGATTAAGCTTATCTCGAGAAAGTATGTCAGGAGTTCACTAAGATCGAGTACACGTATCTATGTACCTTAGACTCAGAATCAGTTCGCAGATGTGTTGGCTACAATAGCATCCTTGGTGCAGATACCTGAAAACACTTTCATACAACCAATAGAAATCAAAAGAAGAGAAGTTCTGACACATAAAGGAGAAGTTTGCGTGCTAGATGATGAGATCAACGATGGGAAGCCATGGTATTATGATATTTGCAACTTTGTGGAAAACAGGGTATACCCAGAAGGACTAGATAGAAAGATAGGAGAGCACTAAGGTTGCTAGCCACCCAGTACATCTTATGTGGTGGTGTTTTATATCAAAGATCCTATGAAGCAGTACACTTGAGATGTGTTGATAAAGAAGAAGCATAAAAACTTATCAAAGAAGTTCATCAAGGGGTGTGCGGACCACACATGAATGGGTGAATGCTTGCTAAGAAGATTGTGAGGTTAGGATTCTAGTGGGTTACAATGGAAGAAAACTACATAGAGCATGCGAAGAAATGTCATCAGTGTCAGATTCATTCCAACTTGAATCATCTTCTATCGAATGTCATAACCCTATTTTTACCTCCAAGATTTTCTCGGGTATCGACACGCAAAACGAGGTAGCCCAGACTGAGCCGGGTTGACCCGACAGGGGCCCACTGCATCAAAAGAACCTCAAGATACGGTCTGGAGCACATCCCCTAAAGTTTGGGGAGGTTTGACCAACTTTGACCAAGTTTGACCGAAGCGTTGACCGGACCAAAAGCTGGATTGGGCTGACCGCCCCCTAACATTGGATAGAGCACATCGAGAGCTTCGATTCAAAACTTTTCGGGTCAAAAAGGGGCAAACAACGGGGGAGTTATGGGCAAAACCGTGAAAATTAGTCCAACACTTAGTCAAATTTTGCTAAGTGTTGTTGACAAAACAGCCTATTTGGGAGGCAGTGTTTGCACGTAGATTCTTTCCAGCCCGCAATGATTTGGTTCGCGAGTTGAAACCCTTAAGAAAGAGGGTAACTTCATCTACCACGTGCAACTCTCGGATCGTCAAGAGCTCCTCCGGTCAAACCGCAATCTCGATCAAAAAATGACCCCCCGGCATGAGAAACATTCCAACGGCCTCTGTTCGTGGGACCGCATCTCGTGAACCCAAGCTTGCCTCTGTGCAAACGCAGGAGCTTAAGAAAGAAGGTAACGCAAACTTTCCAGCGACACCAAGATCGCAGAAATCCGACATCGAGAGCTACGTCTACCATGCACGCAAAAACTAACGGAAGAAATAAGACTATGCTGGAAATTTCACACTTTACCCCCCGAGGATGCTGCGCTCGCGCAAAGATTCTATCCGACTCGCTACAATGTGATCCGCAAGCCTAGGTGCGTAAGAAATAGGACATGTTCAGACATGGCGTGCAACTCTCGGATCGCCAAGATTTTCCCCGGTCTAGCTAGAATCTCGATTGGAAAAATGCCCTCCGGCGGACCAAAAACGCTTCGGCGGCCTCTGTTCGTGGAACCATATCGCTCTAGCCCAAGCTCGGTTTCCCGCAAGTCCAGAACTTTAAGAAAGAGGGTAGCACAAGCTTTCCAACAGTACCAAGAATGTCAAAAACCGACGTCGGGAGCTAGGTCAACCGTGCTTGCGAACACAGACAAAAAATAAGGAAAACACGCTGAAAATCTGACACGTTTTTCCTCCCGGGCAACCGCCTTCGCGCGCGGATTCCTTCTAGTTCGCTGCAATGTGATCTGCGAGCCCAGGTATGCAAGAAAGATTGCAACTCCAGCTACAAGACGCAACTCTCAGTTCGACGGTAGCTTCCCCCGTTTGGCCGGAATCTTCGCCAGAAAAACACGAAAAAACAACTCCGACACCCCGACTTCCGGGAGCCATAACTCTTCCGTTCGAACTCCAATTAGTACGAACCTTATATCGTTGGAAAGTATACTTTGTGAGCTTTCCGACGGTATGCCGCATGACCCATTTTAAGCACCAAAAGGCCTCCAAAAGCTGTCCTGAAAATCATGTCAAAAAACGGTACGCGCATGAAAATCGAGGAGGATTTGGTGGAGGGGCCACGTGGAAGCAAGCATGCCAAGCGTGGCTTCACCATGCGCCGCGCAGCATGAAGCCATGCGAGGTGTGCCCACTCCGGCTATAAAAGAAACCCCCCTCCCCCTCATTTCAGGTGCTAGAGCTCGAGTTTTCTAGGCAGTTTAGGTTAGTTTCTAGGCAGAAAAAGGGTTGGGGCTCTTCCTTTGGGGGTTTAGGCTAGTCTTAGTTAGAGTGAGGGACACCTACTTAGGTAATCTCTCTCTCTCTAACCCTCTCTCTTCATTCTTTTTCTTTACTTTAGTGGAAGTGACTAATGATGATCCCTAAAATGGGAAGGGATTCACAAGGATCCATGTTTGTTTATGTTCCTTAAGTTCATTTGATGCTTTATTTATGTTCTTCAAGTTCATTTATTGCCTTATTTATGTTCTTTAAGTTCATTTATTGCTTTATTTATGCACTTTAAGTTCATTTATTGCTTTATGCTTTAAATTTATTTATTGCTTTCCATTATTGCTTTAAATTATTTATCGCTTTCCGCAACGCTTTAAATACATTTATCGTTTTCATTTACATTTACTACGTACTTGTGAATATTATATTGTGATTATCCCCTTTCCCCGTGTGATTTGGGCGTGACAATCCTTAGCGGTTTTGGCGGATTATGTAAGCCCTCTACGAGACATTAACAACCATGTAAACCCGCAAGGCATTAGATCCATGAACACGTCCCCATGATTAAATTCTGTCATTTTATTATTTACTACGTTGTGAATATCTATTTTCTCCCCCTTTTTTCCCCTTGTGATTTGGGCGTGATAATCCCGATTGGTCGTGGTGGATTATGTAAGACCTCTACGAGGCATTAACAACCACGTAATTCCATAAGGCATTGGACCCATAAAAACTCCTTGCTTTAAATTCTATTATTGCTTTAAATTATTTATCGCTTTCTGCAACGCTTTAAATACATTTATCGCTTTCATTTACATTTACTACGTACTTGTGAATATTATGTTGTGATTATTCCCTTTCCCCGTGTGATTTAGGTGTGAAAATCCCGATCGGTTTTGGCGGATTATGTAAGCCCTCTATGAGGCATTAACAACCATGTAAACCCGCAAGGCATAGGATCCATGAACACGTCCCCATGATTAAATTCCGTCATTTTACATTATTTACTACGTTGTCGTAAATATTTGTCTATTTTGCTACTTTGATTTGGGTATGAAAATCCCGATCGGTATTGGAGGTTTAGGTAAGTCTTTCAATAGCACAAAACTCCATGTAAATTCATAAGGCATTGGACCCACGAAAATCCCTTACTTTAAATTCCGTTATTTACATTATTTACTATGTCGTCATAAATATCGTTGATTTTTCCACTTTGATTTGGGTATGAAAATCCCGATCGGTGTTGGAGGTTTAGGTAAGTCTTTCAATAGCACTAAACCCCATGTAAATCCATGAAGCATTGGACCCACAAGATTCTCAACATATTTTCAAAAATGATTTTTCACTCATATAAGTCTTATCCGGCCTCAAAGGATTAGGTAAGTCTTTCAATAGCATTAATCCTTCGTGTAAGCTCGAGAGGCGTTGAACTCCCTTCTAAATTGTTTTATTTTATTCATGTAAATCCTAAGGTGGTATCGGAAATTGAGTAAGTCTTTCAATAGCATCGAATTCCAGTTCCACGAGGTCTTGACCCTTTCCCTAAAATACATCATATTGTTATGAATTACACTTTGTCGTTTTGATTGAGCGTTACATTCACGTCATAATACTTGTCATTTTCATCACATCCCACATTCGTGCTTGTGATTAACGCGTTGCAAATATGCTGTGATCATTTGCTTGAATTGCTTTTTTATGATTAATGTGCTGCGAACATGCCATGACCATCCCGTACACATGTTTTTTTTTTTTTTTAGTGATTTACGTGCTGCAAACATGCTGTGACCATTTGCTTAAACTTTTTATGATTAATGTGCTGCAAACACGTCATGATCATCCCATACTTGTTAGAATTATTTTTAGTAATTTATGTGCTGCGAACATGCCATGATTACTTGTTTGTTTATTTGTTTTGATATAAATGTGATTAAAATACACTTTGCCATAAAAACTTTAAAAAGAGTAAACATGGTAATGTTGGCGTTATAAACAAAGTTGGTGCAACCCAAGAGCTACGGCTCGCCTTGGCATTGGGACACCATGGTATGAGTCCTTTACACGTTGACGTGGTTGGTACGTGTTCACGTTGTAAGGGATTCTACACGTTCGAACTCTCACAAGATCATGGTCTAAAATTCCCCAAAGTGTGAATTAATCATCCAAAACCCCGCCATTTGACGGACCGCTTTACTCTTGGAAATCAAGGGTAAAGAGATCTCGAATATGACATCAAAAACATTAATTGTTTGCCCCGGCACTAGGTGTTAGGATTTCAATTACATCCTACCATCGAACTGCCCAGAACCTAAAAAATACAAAGATGAGGGAAGGTGAAATAAAGAGTCTAATCAAAACCAAATGAAGTCAAATCGCATTTGCCACTCTTGGTATATTGCACGACTAAATTTGGGACATTTGTACAAAATTAAAACCAACAAATCTAGGCTTAGCAAATAAAAATGAACACTAGAAGGGAGGTAACCATTTCTTAACGGATGTCGTGGGGTGCCTAACACCTTCCCCACGCATAATCAAACCCCCGAACTCATCTCTAGTTCAAGACCATTTTATTTTAAATATCTAAACAAGATAAAATCTATTAGATATAGGTGCCCAATCACACCTTAAATTTCCCATAATTGGTAGTGACTCCAAAATTGTGCTCACATGCACACACACACATGTGTTCCCGCACACACACACACGCACAACACACATCTCGAAACAAAGAAAAACGAGATCGACACTCGCCAAATGGGGGTCAGGATTAGGAAAAAGAAAAGACACACTAGACATCACACCTTAGTAGTAAGTATTTTTCCCAATGTCGACACCGAAGGAGCTGTATAACATGATGTCACCATAGCCATTTTTAGTGTGGGACATCGACATCATCGGGAAGATTACTTCCAAAGCATCAAATGGACATGAGTTCATCCTAGTGGCCATCGACTTCACCAAGTGGGTGGAAGCTGCATTATTCTCAGTGTTAAAGGCCAAGCATGTGGCTAGATTCATAGAGAGCAATATCATATGTTGATATAGAGTTCCTCATAAGATTGTCTCAAACAATGACATGCATTTTGAAGACGAAGTCTAGAGAATTCCGCAGAAATATGGTGTCAAGCATCACAAGTCATATCCCTATCGACTGCAAACCAATAGAGATGTAGAGTCAACCAACAAGAATTTGAAAGTTATTCTAGAGAAGACTACTGAAAGGTATCGAGACTGGGCGGATAAGCAACCATTTGCATTATGGGGATACCATACTTCTATTCAAACATCTACTGGAATGACACCATATTCACTTGTTTATGGTATGGAAGCTGTCTTGCCAGCTAAGGTAGAAGTAGAATTCACTAAGGGTAATCCTAGAATCTCAAATCCCATAGTAGAATGGGTGAAAGTCCGATATGAGCAGTTAAGTCTCACAGATGAAAAGAGGTTCAAAGCTTTATACCATGTACAAGGGTATCATAGGAGAATAGCCAGTGCCCTCAACAAGAAAGTAAAGCCAATGAATCTAAAAGAAGGAGATCTAGTTCTCAAGAAACTCAGAGCACCAATGTTTGATCCTAAAGGAATGTTCAAACCTAATTGGGCTAGGCCGTATGTCATCAAGACTTTGTTTTCAGACAGAGCGGCCAAGTTAATGGACATGGATGGAGAATAACCAGTTAATCTTGATAAATTGTGTAAGTATTACATATGATTGAAAAAAAAAAAAAAAAAAAAAAACGGTGAAGTTGAAAACCTGAAAAGGCAGCTTAAGTATTTCGTCACATTACTTTTCCCACCAAAAAATATTTGTTGGCGCCAATTTTTCAAGCATATTGGGAGATGAAGAACCCTCACAGCTGCCACCCAAGTTTGTTATACCCGAAACCGATAGGTTCACTAGAGTGGGTGATCCTAAACAACACTTGAGGCAATATCTGAATTTTGTCAATATCAAAGGGCTTAATGAACAACGAGTCCTCCAAGCTTTCCTATTATCATTGGCCAGATCAGCATCAAACTGGTACTACACCTTGAACATGGGGCAAACCAAGAATTGGGGGAATTAGGGGAATTGGTTGAGATCTTCATTGATCAATTCTCATAAAACACCATGATTGACATCACCCTGCATGATCTAGAGACAACTCATCAAAGAGAGAATGAAACTTTCTCTGAATTCCTCATAAAGTGGAGGGCCAAAGCTTCGAAGATGATGAATAGGCCAAAAGAAAAGGACCAAGTCAACATGGTCATGAAGGGACTTCTATCAGTTTACTACAACCGAATATTTGCATCACCCCTCATGGATTTTAAGCAGCTATGCAATGTTTGCATCACCCACCAAGGATCTCTGCCGCACCGAAGAAGACTTTCGGAAGTTCAAGCAAGACGCTGAACATTCAAGCCAATATTAACGTTGTTCAACCGAATCAATATCAATATCAACGTCCTCCTCAACATCAACATCAGAATGCATATCCATATCCAAGATAAAGTCCTAAACCTTAGATGCATTTTGAGCATAACCAAGGTCTTTGAGCATATGTGCAAGAGAGTCATCTCAAACCTTTGGATCCAACTCCATATCTTGATCCTCTCCCGAAGAATTGGAACACAAATTTGTATTGCCTCTTCCATCAGAAGACAGGACATAGTACCGATGAGTGTACTCGATTGAAGCACAAGATTCAAGATCTCATTGACAACGATGTCATCCCAAAGCCAAGGCTTGCCAGTTTACCCAATATGCATCAGAATCCGTTGTTGAACTATCAAAGAACACCTCCTCCGAACCAAATCAATTTCATCAAAGTACTCTAAGAAGGTTGGGTGCTAGCCATTGATGATGAAGTTTGGGACAATCTCGAAGGAGAAGAAGAGGCCCACAACACTAGTTGGTATGTGGAAGACATTACTAAAATCAAAGAGGCATGTCACTTGACAAGAGGAGGAAGGCACTTCAAGCCTGCCTATCTAGAGGAAGATTATCCTGGGCGAGACCCACTACCTGCAAGGGAAACTGACAAAGCCAAAGCTCTTAAGGAGACTGAAGAAGACCAAGTGCTAGCTCAACTGAAGAAGACTCAAGCTAGCATCTCAATCTGAGGATTGATAATGGCTTCACAAAAGCATAGAGATGCCATACTAAAAGCCTTGGCTGGGAAAGAAGTTCCTATGGACACTACACCAGAGAAAATAATGTATATCATGGGTGTGACCACCGATGAGTCTACCATCATCTTCACTACTGAGGATTTGCCACCCAATGGAGGGGATCACAATAGAGCTCTCTATGTGACCATAGATTGCATGGGTTCCAAAGTACCGAAGGTATTGGTCGACAACAAATACTCGATCAATGTATGCCTGATGCGCATTGCCATTGAAATAGGGTTGACCAAAGGACAATTGACACCTTCAAGCCTCACAGTCTGAGCTTATGATGAGAGTAGCTAAAGGGTTATTGGAAATTTTGTAGTCGAATGCCAGTTGGGACCGGTAAGCTCGTCCATGCTATTCCATGTCCTTGAGATCACTACATCCTACAACTTGCTGTTGGGAAGAGCTTGGATGCATCCTCTAGGAATTGTGCCTTCTACAGTTCATCAGAAGCTCAAGCTACCATGGACGAGAGGAGTCCTCACTATTTTGGGTGACGGAGAAATTAGTGCACATGTGTGCGACATCAAGAGCAACAACGACATACAACTACGAGACTTTGAAGTGATAAAGACTACAAGCGTGGTCATTGCCTCCATAATGAGAAGATGGGCAATCAATCAGGCATGGGGTTGGGAAAGTTCAACCAAGGAATCAAGAAGCTCCCTAAAGTCTACAGTCAAGATGCCAAGTGAAAATATGGCCTAGGATACAAAAAAGAGATGGGAGAGATGCCCAAGAATAAGCACACTCTAAATGGGAATTTTGTAAAGCCCAGAGAAGACTTCCCATATTGTGGATTTCTAGAGCCAAGAGGAGGCAAGCTCGGGTTCGAGATCTTTTTCAAGACTCATCTGACCTTAGAAGACAAAGCTCCAGTAGAAGACAAAGCTCTTGTGGAAGACAAAGCTAATGAAGACTGGATGAAGTAGATGGATCCTGAAGCCATGAAGATGTTCGTCCAATAAAGGGATGTGTTTCATATTGAAGAAGAGTTCAAGAAAGATCCTGCTGTTGTGATCGTGCCATCAGATGGAATCATTAGTGTTTGGTCATTTGAAAACAATTTTCTTGTTGTAGCTTTTAATAATTTTGAGTCTATCAGTCCTGCTTCCAATTTACCCAGTTAATGAAATGAACTTGAATTTTGATTACATGCATGTGTCCTTTAGCAGTGAAACTTTAAATACTGAAAGAATTTTAAATGATGAAAGTTTAATTAATGAGGAAAATGAAGCTAAAATCAAACCAATTGAAATTGAAAATATCAAAATTAACTTGGGCACTTCGGAGAATCCTAAGGAAGTCAAAATCGGTTCAATACTATCATCAGAAGAACAAGAAAAGCTCACCAAGCTACTAAAATAATTTCCAGAAGTATTTGCATGGTCATACGAAGATATACCTAGGATCAACCTAGATATTGTGCAACATCGAATACCAACTCTCCCAGAGGTCAAGCCAGTTAAGCAGAAGTTGCATCGCATGAAGTTAGAGTGGATGTTGAAAATCAAAAAATAAGTCATCAAGCAGCTGAAAGCTGGATTTATCAAGGCAGTCAGTCAAATTGATTGGCTAGCCAATGTAGTCCCTGTTCCCAAGACGGAAAGGTCAGAATGTGCATAGATTTCAGAGATTTGAATAGAGCATGCAGATAACACACATCGACGTGCTGGTAGACAACACTATAGGAAGTGCATTGATGTCCTTTATGGACGGTTTCTCAGGGTATAACCAAATTTTAATTGCTCCCAAAGACATAACGAAGACAACGTGTGTGACAGAATAGGGGATCTACTACTACACAGTGATGCCTTTTGGGTTGGAGAACACTGGCGCAATGTACCAGAGGATGGCTACAGCCTTATTGCATGATATGATGCACAAAGAAGTAGAAGTGTACATAGATGACATGATTGTCAAGTCTGCGACTAGGGGTAAGCATATCGCCTACTTGCAGAAGTTCTTTGAAAGGATAAAGAAATACAAGCTAAGGCTTAATCCAAACAAGTGCACCTTTGGAGTCACTGCTGGAAAGTTATTGGGCCACATGGTCAGTAGTAGAGGGATCAAGGTGGACCCGATCAAGATCAAGCCATACTGGAGATGCCACCGCCCAAGACAAAAAAGGAAAAAAGAGGATTCCTGGGCAGACTACAATACATCAATAGATTCATAGCAAGGCTAACTACTACATGCGAACCAATCTTCAAGTTGCTCAACTTGAGGAGGTGAACATACTGGAGATGCCACCGCCCAAGACAAAAAAGGAAATAAGAGGATTCCTGGGCAGACTTCAACACAATCTAACTTGAGGAAGTTCTTTGAAAGGATAAAGAAATACAAGCTAAGGTTTAATCCAAACAAGTGCACCTTTGGAGTCAATGTTGGAAAGTTACTGGGCCACATGCTCAATAGCAGGGGGATCAAGGTGGACTCGATCAAGATCAAAGCTATACTGGAGATGCCATCGCCTAAGACAGAAAAGGAAATAAGAGGATTCCTGGGTAGACTACAATACATCAGTAGATTCATAGCAAGGCTAACTACTACATGCGAACCAATCTTCAAGTTGCTCAACTTGAGGAGGTGAACATATTGGAGATGCCATCGCCCAAGACAGAAAAGGAAATAAAAGGATTCCTGGGCAGACTACAATACATCAGTAGATTCATAGCAAGGCTAACTACAACATGCAAACCAATCTTCAAGTTGCTCAACTTGAGGAGGTGAACATATTGGAGATGCCACCACCCAAGACAAAAAAGGAAATAAGAGGATTCCTGGGTAAACTACAATACATGAGCAGTTTGAGGGTTCACAGCATTTTCCCCATATGGATGATCTCAGCCTTGTGACGTTCGAGTATATCGGTGGGACACCCATGTGGGAAGGCAAAGAGAGAGTGACACACTACTGGAGCTATCGGGTGACAGAAGTCAATTTTGTGGACCTGAACTCTCCCAGTGAGGAGATAGTTACTTCTGAGTTCCTCCGATGGAGATAGGAGTGGGGATCCTCTTTCCTCCTGATACCTCCTTCCAGACCAGCTATGATGACACCATCTGCATTGACCTCTCTGTGGGATTTAGTTACCAGCAGTCATTTCACCCGCATTCTCGACCTGGAGCAAGAGTTAGAGGAGGTACGAGACGAGCTCGATGTTGAGAGAGCTGCCAAGCCAGAGTCTGAGCCCCATTATATGGTACAGACTTTACAGAGACAGGTGGCTCGATATAAGACTGAAAGGGAGAGGACATAGCTCGATATATTGACCCTATGGGAAAGGGCCTCCGACTTATAGGGTACAGTAGACTTTTTCCAGGATTTGCTGCAGTCTTCCAAGGATGCTCAAGATGCACTTAAGAGTACACTAATCAATACTCATACTAGATTGGATGAGGAGTAGATAGCACGGACTCAAGCCAAAGACAAGCTTGATCTTCTCTGTGTTTATACCCAGTGTTTGATAGATTCTTCCACTGGCCATCCTCATGATATAGTATGACTCCGGAGAGCAGTGGAGGTGAGAGATGAGGAACTCATAGATACTCATGCAGAGATTGAGGCTCTTCAACTTCAGGTTAGCATTCTGTAGGTGGACAATGAGGTCGTGCAGACCGAGATGGACTGCGTGCAGCTAATATGCGAGTTGGGTTCTGACATGCCCAGTGTAAAGCGTCTTCAGCTTCTCATATCCTTCCATCGAGTGACAAGGGTTGCTCAGTCAGTAGAAGCTAAGGCCACTGCTATATTAGAGGAGTATGATGAGGGAGATCCACTCTGCTCTACTGAGTTAGGGAGATTTTGCAGTCGGGCTTTTGTTCGCCTCAGCCAGATTTGATTTTATCTTTTAATTCCTATGTAGATGAGTAGTCAGTACCTTGTATTATGTGGAAAGTCCTTCTTAAATTCGAGTCGGATTATGTAAGGCTCCCACTTTCATATTTTTTAGTTTGTATGTATTTATGCAACTAAATACATCATGAAAAAGCTTTGTATTGGCACAAGAATTTATGATATGGATGTATATATTTTGTTTATGATTGAATGAATGAATGGATAGATATAATGTTATGAATGTTGTAAGGGAAAAGGCACAAGGTTAATTGTTTTATTATGCCACTGAAAAATGAAAGGATGTTTACGGGAACATGCAGCCTTTTGATCCTCCATGCACTTTGTAAAGATGATTTTGCACATTGCTCGAAAGGTACCACGAGTGGTTCTTTCGAGAAAAGATTCTTTTTCATTAATAGTCTTGCATATGTCTTGCAAACTAGTCTTAAGAATTGATCTTGCAAACTGGTCTTGAAAATTGATCTTGCAAACTAATCTTGGGAAGTATATTATAATAATAATTTTTTTTTTTTTTTTAGCCATACATTGCCCCTGAAACCAAGTCTGGCTTCCACGTTACTTTTGCCTATGGCGCCTATTTCGAGGTTTTCACCATACTCGTGGTATTTTATCCTGAGGGTGGCGTCCTTTCGGATTTTCACCACTTCTCAGGTCTTCAGAGGAAAGTTTTTGCAAATAACTTCACTAGAGGGAAAAGTGTTTTGATCATTGAAAAATATATCTTCTATTGATTCAAACAGTATTACACATTGTACTTGATTACAGAATCTAAGTTGGTTAGAGCATGGAATTCTTCATCATCCATATCAGCTAAAATAAGAGCCCCACCAAAAATGGCTTTCTTCACCACATAAGGACCTTCATAAGATGGTGCGAAATTTCGTCACAAGTCAAATATGGCCATATTTCGCCTCTTTAAAACAAGGTCTCCTGGTTTGAACATACGGAGATGTGACTTCTTGTTATATGCCCTTTCGACTCTTCTTTGGTAAATCTGACCATGGCACAGCACTGTCAACTTCTTCTCATCGATGAATTTTAACTATTCATAACGAGCTTGGGCCCACTTGGCTTCATCTAATTTTGTTTGTGATAGGATCCTTAACGAGGGAATCTCGACTTCCACAGGCAGGTCTGCTTCCATCCCATATACCAACGAATAAGGTGTAGCTCTTGTTGATGTTCTGATAGACGTCTGGTAAGAGCATAAAGCATATGGCAATTGCTCATGCCAATCTTTGTAGGTTTCTGTCATTTTGCTAAGGATTCTCTACACATTCTTGTTAGCAGCTTCAACGGCACCATTCATTTTTGGGCGATAGGGAGCAGAATTGTGATGCTTGATCTTGAATCGTTGGCATAGCTGGTCCATCATTCGATTGTTTAGGTTCAAGGCATTGTCAGTGATGATCATCTTTGGCATCCCGTACCGACAGATAATGTTGTTCTTCACAAATCGAGTCACCGCTGCCTGGGTAACGTTTTTGAATGAACATGCCTTGTCCCATTTAGTGAAATCGTCAATGGCCACTAATATGAACTCATGTCCGTTTGAGGCTTTCGAGATGATGGCTCCAATCACATTCATTCCCCATGCAGAGAAAGGCCAAGGTATGCAGATATTGTGGTGGTGCATTCTTGCGGTTCTGATAGATTTGGCATTTGTGACATTCTTGAACGTGCTTGATGTAGTCATTTTCCATTGTCAACCAATAGTACCCCGCTTTCATAATCTTCTTTGATAAGAAAGGGCCATTTGCATGGGCTCCCATTAACCCTGCATGCATTTCATCGATCAATTGGTTGGCCTCATTAGCATCTACACAGCGCAACAGCATAGCATCATGTGTTCGCTTATATAGCACTTCTCTGCTCAAAAAGAACTAAAAGGACATTTTACAGATGTACTTCTTCTCATTCTCTGTTGTTTCAACTGCGTATTCACAGTTTCAAACGAAATAGTTGATGTCATAATACCACGGCTTACCATCTAGTTTTGCTTCTACACTCATGCACTCTTCAATGCACACGCAATAAGCTGGGACTCCACGGGTCTCAATTCGTAATGGTTGTACATCATCCGCTTCTAATAACTTGATAAGGCTTGCCAAGGTAGCTAGCGCATCAGCAAAGTGATTGTGAGCTCTTGGGGTGTATGTGAAAGTGACATATTTGAACTTAGGGATTAGTTGACTGATATATCTCTGGTATGGGATAAGCTTGTGATCTCGAGCTTGCCACTCTCCATTGGTTTGTGACACTATCATTAGAGAGTCTCCAAAGACATCCAGCTCATGAGCACCGAATTCCAAAGCCGCTTGCAGACCTACGATGCATGCTTCGTATTCTGTCATGATGTTTGTGCAATCAGAGATAAAAGAGCTAATTTAGAATTTTATTGCAATCATTGGAAAAATATTTTAACCAAAAATAAATACAAAATCACCCAGTTGACATGGAATCTTTTTTTATTTAGTTGTTAAGAATTGATGATGTGGTTATTGCCACATAGATTGCCACCTCAGTTTATAAGACAAGGATCCTCTCCATTTGAAATGAAGAGTCCATGTCATGGTCCAGATTAAATGTTATAAATCTAACAGTATACAATCTAACACGTCATTTAAAATTTTAAATGGCGTGGCAGTCTGTATATTGTTAGATCCAGGAAATAAAATATGAATCATGAAATGGACAAATAGAGAGGATCTTGTTCCCAATTTATAAGGCTTTTGTAATAAAATATGTAATGTCTCTAACATTATTTAACTAATAAATTATTGACATGTGTACATTTCTTTTTAAAAATTGCGCATTACACTTCATGATTGTATATTTATTATTCTTTAACTTGTACTCTTAGGGCACTCGTTAGCTAGACCTATTTTAGTTTTTAATTGAATAAAGAAAGAGAGACAAAGACACAAAGAGAGAGGAAATGAGTGTGTGTGCATCGCTGCCTCACTTGTCCTCGCATGGTCTCACTCGCAAATGAGTTGCTCCTGCCTCTTGATCTACTTTGTTCCTACATTAGCTCCTACATCTCTACTCTGGCCTTTGTGTCTAGCTGTGACGTTGCCTAATCTGTAGACTTCTCCCTCCAAGCTCCAAGTTGAGCTCTTTTATCTTTCTCTAAATCTACCGATTTGGTAATTTCTTTCTCTCTCTCTCTCTCTCTCTCTCTCTCTCTCTCTCTCTCTCTCTCTCTCTCTCTCTCTCCTTTGAGAACTACAATGACTTTAAAAAATTATGTGACGAATTGAGAATTGATTTATTTTTTGTGTGTGAATAGATGTAAGTGGCATGTGAGTCAAGACCCCAGATATGATGGGTATTGGGTATTGAAAAAAGTTATTGTTGTCTTTTAGCTTTTATCAAAGGGACAAAGAAAATTGGATACACACAAAGAAAAGTAAGAACTTATAAAATATGTGAGGAGTAGTTAGTGCATAGTGGTTAGTGCAATTTTTTAGCAAAAATAGTGGTTAGTGCAATTAATTAGCCTTTTTTAAGAAATATAAATTTTAGTAAACGAATCAATCATAGATAATTTCCGTAAAATAAATAAAGACGTTGACTTTTACTTTGATAGATAATTGTATTGTAATGTATTAAGAAATAGTTATTTTGTGTCTTTTTATTTATTGATATTGTAGACACATCATTTTGCAACAACCAATTTTCACCTTTTTACACTTTTAATGAAAAAAAAATGGTAAAATGGTAATTTCACATAATCTAAAATCTAAGATTGTTCCGAAAATTAAAATATTATTTTTTAATTGGTCAAGATTAAATTAAGGATGGGGGTGCATTTTTATAATATCAAATTAGTGCATCAACCAAGATTTTATAAAGAAATAAATTTTGATTGGTTGAGAATCAATTTCACCATGAGCTAAAATGAATAGGATTATTTTTAAATTAATTTTATTGGTCTTTCAAAAGATTTAATTTAAATTAATTAATAATTAATTCCTATTGGTTGAAACATTTTAATATGGTGAATATTAATCCATGGGATAGAGTCCAAATTCATCAAGAAATCAAAGAAAAATTGCACAAAATCCAAGTAAAATTCGGATTAGGATTTTAGCATGCGCGCATCTTAGTATTTTGTCCATAACTTTTGACTCATTTATCAAATTGAGCCAATCCATGTTGGGTTGGAAAGCTAACTTAATACTCTACAAATATTGTGTGAGTTCTTAATTTGAACATCTAGGGGTCAAAAAAGACCAGCAATATGAGCCTAAAAGTAACAAATTTGCAAAGATTTGGATTTTCATGAGATCGTTTTTTGGTTTTTGAGTATCATTTGAACTCCTATGGGTCCAGAACTCATGGGAAGGGTTTTGTAGCCCTCTCTAACTCTTCCCTATTCATTAGGGAGGTTGGTAAAAGTGGTCAATTTAATTCCAAAACGAAATTACGCGGAATTTTCGTTAGGAACTTAGATTTTCATCAAGAAACTCATAGTATTTGTTCTTGGAATAAAAAATTGCAGAGATCTCTCATTGTATTTTCATTGCCGACCCATCAATTATTTTATTCTCTAATAATTATATTTCAATACTAATCAATTTGCTTCAAGTGCATGTATTTTAGGTTGGATTTGGGACACTTGATCAAGAGATTGCATCCGACAACACATGCATGGATAATTCTTCCTTTTCCTGTATTTTTGGGCAGGAACTATAGTTGCTTAGGATGCATGCTCGGTTTTAATTTTAATTTTGTGTTTTCACATGTTTAATCCAATCAATTCTTGATGTATAATTACGAGCTTGGTATGATGAAGGGTATGCTGTAAAATAAAAATTAAAATAATAATAATAATAATAATAATAATAAAATTGTAAAATAATCTATAGAACAAGTTTCATTGAGGAATAGAATTCAAAATCAGATATTAAGACACATTGGCACCAGGGTTTAAACCTAAGTGCCAATCGGCACTCTAGACTGATTCAATTCAAGTTGGATAGGTGTCTAACACCTTCCTATCCGACCCCTTAGCCCTCGAACTTAATCTTTGGGAATGTTAGATTAGTTTTATTGTAATTAGGAATCAAAGCCTAGTAATTTTCTATTTTAGATTGTAACTAGGATCAAAACTTTGCAATCTTTCTATTTTTAGAAACATGTTTTGTATTATTTTATTATTCAATAAAGAGGTATTTTCATATTTTTCTTAGTTTTGTATAAAATTAAGTGACGACTCCATTGCAAATTCTCTTAGATAATGGAGAAACAATATAGCCATATTGAATCACCATTGAGTTTTGAGAAACCATGTTTAAACCTTCTTTTTTACTTCATTTTGGATTGAGGGTCATGGTTCTCACAGATATTTTGTTAATACTAAATAAATGCTAATTTGGATTTTTATGAAAAAAGTTTGGTTCATACATTGGTCCCCACTCAATTGAAATCTTATATTTAGAGCTAATTTTTTACTTCATTTTGGGTCGAAGGTCATGGTTCTCACAGATACTTTGTTAATACTAAATGAATGATAATTTGGATTTTCATGAAAAAAGTTTGGTTAATATTTTGGACCCCACTCAATTGAAATCTTGCCTCTATCCCTTGTTGGACATATATTTTTTTGCTTTAACTTATTATTGGACATTAATTGTTTTGTTTTATTTTATTGTTGGACCTATATTGTTCTGTCATCTACTTTATCGTTGTATATATATTAAAGTTTCTTTATTGTTCATACATTTCTTCTTGGGTTTTGGGATTTGTCTTTGTTGTAAAGAAAATTATTTAATATTCTCCAAAACATAATAAATATGTACTCCCTACTCTCACATGAATGATGGGTCTCACCATAAATTTAATTAGTAAGATCCATCATTCATGTGAGAAGCATTTATTGTACTATGAGATTATTGAATAAATATCCATTTTGTAGTCCTCAAAGTGTACATGCTACTTGCTAGTCATCAACCTTCCTCGGGTCAGTGTCGAGCTCCAAGTGCGATTTCCCAACAACAATAAACTTGGATCTAGCAAGTCCATTAAAACTTTAAGGGTTGACACATGGCCATGCATTAAAAAGCCCAAACACTATGGGCTTTTCTTTTCTTCTAAACATGCTTTGGGCCACTTTTACCTAAACAAAGAAATGGAACTAATGTTAGGTTTCAACCGAACTCCCAATGCTGGTGAACTAATGAACTAACTTAGCCTTTCCAAACCCCCAAAAAGAAAGAAACTAACTTAATTTTAGCCCGAACCTTAATCAAAAAAATATATATAAAATACCGAACTAAAGTTTAGCGTAAGCCCTACTTGATACATGAGGAAAGGACCGCCGGAGCAAAAAATCTCTTCAACTCTCTTTTTCTCACTTTTGCATATTCCATCAAGCAACATGCCGACCAAGCAACAGAAAAAGGAGTCTGAAGCTTCTGAAAGAGTCCCAAGTTTTTACTTGCAAGGAACACAAGTGACAGCTTAGCCTTATTTTATTTTTAGGTGTAGACCTTAGCTTGGAGTGTTAAACTATGCCAAATTAACGTTATCCCTTGTCGTGCAGAATATTCTTTTCAAGCCCTTTGTTAGTCTTTTCCCTGCAAGCACTCCCGCACGCAAACGCCAATTGAAAAGTATTCTAAATCTTCATCCTCGTTAATCACAAATTGAAACATATATAATCTATAAATATGCATTCGTCCGTTGTTTAAATTTAATCGTGCTTGAATCTATAGAGAGGGTTATATAGTCATTTTCGGAGATAAGGAAGAACATCGGTCAATATGTCTAGAACAGGTTCCTGGGTTTCCTACATGTTGCGAAATATTCTTGAAGTACTTCATCGTGTCAGGTCTTTTTCCAGTTATATATCTCAGGAACACCGTCCGGGTTTTTCTATACATAAGAATGGAAATGGTTATGACATGAAGGAAGGGTCGAAGTTTTACAGCACCAATAGCAAAACGTTGACAAAACTTGATGGTAATAGGTAATCGCTCTTGCTTGATCATCATTGAGCTTTTCTCTAAATGATCTGTGTGTCTTTCAAAAATAATTTTTTTATGCTAAATAAGTTTCTTGCTTTTGATTTTAGGGTCAATCATGATAAGGGCAAGGTTCAGCCACCAACACCAACCCCTCCAAAATTCACCTTCCCTCCTTGGTATGTATTCCAATTTTGATTTGATTTTTCAAGAGGAAGAAAAATGTGGGAGGTGTACAAGGACTATCTATTATGTGGAGTATCCATGTGATATACTTAATAGTCATGTGATCATGAGATTTAATACACACGATTAGTCTTATGAACCGTCACGTAATAAGTTGAAAGAACTTTCCGTTGAAGAGGAAAATTGTCATTTGAATTGGCCATATAATCCATTGTAAGAACTTCTTTCTAAACTAATTAAGAGGAAAATTCTCATTTGAATTGGTCAGGTAATAGGTTGCAAGATCTTTAGAAAAATTCTCATTTGAATTGGTAAAGTAATAGATTGAAAGAACTTTTCTCTAAAGAGATTAAGAGAAAAAATAAATGTCTAAAAAATAAAATAAAATAAATAAAAAATAAAGGTTTCAACTCTGTTTTGATCGTAATAGGTCCTGTCCACCAAACCATGATTTGCTCCTATACTAATTTAATGGAAGTCACACAGTAACAAAGTGGGATGTGGGAATTATTCCACAGTGGAATAGCAAATGATTTTAGCAATTTTAGAAAAAATATCGTCCCATATAAAAGAGAGAGAGACGGAGAGAGATATATCTGAATCTGGTTCAATTCGTTTTATTTAGATATTCTTGATATATTTGTAAATTTTGAAAATAATTCAAGAATTTTGTTAGTATGATCACCATTTCGCATGAGGGAGGGGAGGGGACTATCATGATGTGGCCAATTTGATGAATTACGAAACCATACAGGGCCAAATGGGTTTTGGGCTCTAGCTTAGCTTTGTCGCTACCATTGTGGAATCAGGACTGGAGGAAGCTACAAAAGATAGAAGGTATGTAATTGCTGCTGTCTACTTCAATGTATAATTTAAAATTAACTTGTACATACAAATTTTGTTCATCTTATGCTTTGCTTCTCTTATTTTTAGCTATCAAATTTGGTAAAACTTTATTTTTCAATTGTAAGCTTTTTTTATATATCTCTTTAGCTGATCAATTAAACATACTTGTATCTAGTCTTTTCGGATTCACAACAAATTTCCGATATTGGCATGAAAACTTGGGAAAAGAACTATTTCCCAGATTTTTTTTAAACGGATAATTTGGAAAAACATAAACAAAAAAAAAAAAAAAAAAAAAAAAAACAACTATAACTTGGCCTAGCAGAGTAAAAACAGTTCTACTTCTATTAAAAACAAAAACAAAAATTATCATTTACTCTCACAGTTACTAATGTTGGAATATATAAAGGCTCATTCTTAGTCTAGGCTCAAGTCCAATACTTGGTGTTAACTTAGGGTTAGACTAGGGTTAGTCTCCTATAAATACGTTGTTAAGGAACTCATTGTAAACACAATATTATATAGTAAAAATATAGCCGTCAAGAGCTTTTGTGTGTGGATGTAGGTCTTCATGACCGAACCATAGTATCTCTTTGTTTCCGCTCTCTTTACTCTCTACTATTATTGCTTTCTATTTTTCTACATGGTATCAGAGCCTAACTACTAGGCATTTGATTTCATCTTGGCCGCTGTATTTTGGTTGTTCTCGTTGTTTCAGTGGTGAATGGGTATTTGCTATTGAAGATGTTGTGATTCTAAGGGGAGATGTTTATTCCTCTTTTGGGCTGCCATGTGTTCGGTAAATTCTTAAGGCCTTTGTAGGTTCAAGGCTTATTCAACCTTCCTTCTTCTCCAACAATTATTTGTTGGTGTTTGGACTACCGGTTGGGTAGATTTTTTATGCCTTTGTAGGTTCAAGGCTTATTCAACCTTCTTTATTCTCCAACAATTGTTTGTTGGTGTTTGGGCTACCGGATCGGTAGATTTTTATGCCTTTGTAGGTTCAAGGCTCATTCAACCTTCTTTCTTTTCCAACAATTATTTGTTGGTGTTTGGGCTGCCGGATCGGTAGCATTGTTCTTTGGGGTGATCTCTTTTTTAGACTTTTCTTCGTGGATCTTCATGAAATTTCAAACTCAAGCTTCTGTCATACTACACCTTGAGTTTGAGAGGGGATGTTGGAATATATAAAGGCTCATTCTTAGTCTAGGCCCAAGTCCAATTCTTGGTGTTAATTTAGGGTTAGACTAGGGTTAGTCTCCTATAAATTTGTTGTTAATGAGCTCATTGTAAACACAATATTATATAGTAAAAATGTAGCCGTCAAGGGCTTTTGTGTGTGGATGTAGGTCTTCATGACCGAACCACAGTATCTCTTTGTTTCCGCTCTCTTTACTCTCTATTATTATTGCTTTCTATTTTCTTACAACTAAAAACTTTCCTTGTTGTTTATTTTAGGAGAGGCAGAAATAGTAATTGAAGAGGTTGAAATTGTAGCGGAGGTAGTAGAAAGGGTGGCCGATGTGGTAGAGAAGGTATCGGCAAAGGCGTCAGATAAGCTTCCGGAAAATGGCAAACTACAAAAAGCAGCTTTGTTGGTAGAACGTGTTTCAAAAGAGGCTGTCCACGATGCTGAGCTAACAAAAGATTTTATTCACAAGGTAATGCAATATACATAATCACTTCTTGGTTCTTCACAGTCACACAGCATCACTCGGCAATATACATAATCATTTATTCACTTATCAAACAACATAATTTTGTTTGATTCAACATGGGCATCAAAACACAAATGTCTTGATTTTCTTTTCATTTCTTTTTTTAATGAAAATTTTGTTTTGAATGCTGCATTAGTTTAGATGTGTAAGTGGTTCTTTAAAATGTGTGAATTTTAAAGTGCTTCTTACTTTCTTAGACATCTCCCAAGGCTATGCAAGCATCTTAAAGATGCATTACGCTAAGTAGTACATACATACGGGAGAGGATCCCCTCCCATTGAATCCTCTAATATCCTCCCATTTTTATCTAGATAAGAGACACTTGGCATTTTAAAAAATCCAATAGTCTTAAAACACACATTGAAACCACATAAAATTAAATAAATGCCATGTGTCACAATTCTAGCTAAAAATTGGAGGAAATTTGAGGTTTTCAATGGGAGGAAATCCTTTTCCCATACATAATTCCATAACGTAGAGGTATTGAATGATTTTTATTTGATCAAAACATAGGTGGATGAATTGAAGGAAGAATTGGAGAAGCTGGTTGAATCCAAAATTGATCATGCTGAGAATCTTAAGTGAAGTAATGCAATCTGTAAAACTCCATGCTACCTTGTAATGTACATGTGACACTCCCAAACAAAGAAAAGAACTATATGTAAATTAAAACTAATCGATGATTCAATCTATTTTGAATTGTTCAAGTTATAAAATATCGTAATCATTCTAAGAGTAAATATTTAGTACTCCGAAAGTAATGTTTTCTTCTCTAACTTAATAGTAAGTCTCACTAAATGAATTCATTATGAGATCCATCATTCATATGAGATGAGTTATGCTTCATGATGAGAGTCTCCACTTCAACTAGAGAAAGAAAAAAAAATAAAAAAAAATGTTCTCTGCATGATTTAGAATATCTTGAGTCATGCCTCATGATCTCTAAAGCCATATATTTTCTTAGGATTGCTTGAAACCACGGAGAGTACTAAACCTATCTCTAACATAAAATGTAATATCATTAGTAACAATACATTCATTTCTAGATCTAGCTTTGAAAATTCTTGAGTTCCTCTCTTGCCAAATAGCATAGACAGTTGTTGCTAACATGATCTTGCACGTCCCTTAATAGGTTCGTCTCTGACTGTAGACACCCCATTTTATACCTAACAAAATCCGGAATCCCCAGTTCCATTGACGATACTATCTTGTCTATCGAAAACAACTTTGAATAGTGAGCCCAAGAAAAGGTTTGGAATAGGCCCAAAGCTCACACCAAAGCCCGAAAGCCCAAGCCAGACCAAGCAAGCGTATGCTTCTTTCCAAGAGGCGTACTGCGCATACACCACCTCAACACGCTTATTTGAACCTGCGCACTTCAAGGTGGCGTAAGCCACTTCAAAGAGGCTTATGCCGCCTTCAAAGTGGCATACGCAAGGTTGAGACATATCCCACAAATCGCTCGATTTCCATACAAGTCTCAAACAGCCATGTAGGGAAGTTAGCAAGGGTCAACTAGGGTTTATGAGTTCCAGCCACGCCAACCCTCACTCTCCATTTTCCTATATATACACCCACATATCACCCTTCCAAAAGACCGAAAACTCTCAAAAAAATCCTAGTCAAAACTATAGGCAAATAGCTCGAGAATCCATTGGTTACATAAACTTCTTGAGGGCTTGGCTTTTTCCTTGAGTTCTAGAAACAAGAAAACAAGCCTCTTTCTCAAGAGGTCAAACATACCACTTCTCACTTCTCAAATCTTCTTCTCATTTTCACAATCAAAGTTGTGATAGACAAACAATCGAGTGACCGGTTAAGAAAAGCTTCTTACGTCAAGGTAGGCACAAGGTGAGAAATGGATCTTCTTCATAGTCCATTTTCTCCACCATAACCTCTCCCTTTTATTTATATTATTACCTCAGTCAAATAATCATTCAATTGTTCATTTTTGTTTCCGTCGATTCAAAATTCTGTTTCTCGCATTCAAATATTTGCTACTAGACAAGGTAGCGTATGCCACCTCCTAATAGGCGTATGCTTGCT
The DNA here is from genome assembly GCA_907173295.1 of Fagus sylvatica. Taxonomy (NCBI): domain Eukaryota; kingdom Viridiplantae; phylum Streptophyta; class Magnoliopsida; order Fagales; family Fagaceae; genus Fagus; species Fagus sylvatica. The sequence goes on along the minus strand of CAJSFY010000062.1, from coordinate 101,716 downwards.
TGCCCAAAAAACCATTTTCTTTTATTTCTATTCTTGTTTTCATGCATTTGATTAGAATTACAATGAGACTTATAGAGTTGGACTCCCAAACTCAAGGAACCCTAGGTTTAATATAGAGTTGATGAAGTAAACTCAAGGATTAAGTCGAGTGGTCCTGTTCAATTGCTTACTACTTGTCATATAGTCAGAAGATCCAATGATGGGTCCTCCAATTAAACACCTATCCAAGATCTTCGGATTTTGTGTGAGGGTGATAGAAGGGACTTTAGGATCACATAAATTGCTCATGCATTTGTCTCTTTCCATATTAGGTCCAATGACGAGTCTTCATTCATACATCTATCCAAGACCCCCACATCTTGTGCAAAGATAATAGAACAAGCTTTAGGACCATATCAAATGACATTTTCCTAATGTACCATGTCACATGCTAATACCATATTTTCTTGAACTCACATGCTCATGCATCTACATGTTGATATTTTCTCCCCGTGATGTGCCATCCATGCTATATATTTGTTCTATCTCACATGCCTATATATCTCCATTACATGTATATTGTTCTATATGTTATACCTCCATACTATATCTCTTGGTTGTGTGTTTACTGGCTTTGATATACACTGCTTTTGCATGATAAGGGGTTTACAGAATAAATGTCATTGCTAGCTAAAATCTAATAGTAATACAAACGAAGGCCAACAGTAAGGCTGAGCGATCTTGGGTGCCTAACACCTTCCCAAGAACATACCTAAGCATCCGGACCTAGTCCATAGCTAGTACCTTTGTGCACGAATGTCAAAAATGGGTTCCTGGACCTAAAAACCAGGTGGCGACTCCTTGTTCTACGCCCTAGTCCTTGAGGCTAGTAAGCGTACTCCCTAGCCCACGTGTTAGGATGGGCTCACACCAGGCAAACCCGATCCACCACCTCACAAGTGGTTCATTACCTCCCTTTCAAAAGGGGAGAAAACCGAGTGACCCCCAAGGGAGGGCTTCAGGAAAGGATTCGAAGGGCGCTCATAGTGGCGATTCGCTGGCGCCCACACATACCAAGCCCAATCCACCAACAAGGATAAAACTTTACTCATTTTAAATCAAGATGTCAATACGAATCAATATATGAAAGTTTATGCATGTATTTCAAACTTGTATCATCACTATACCCTGCAAATGAAAACATAATTCATGAAAATGGTAGCCCACAACCATAGCACACATGCCTTCTTGCATATATGTACACTTACTCTATTGGCTAACCATTCACAGTCGAATTAGATATTAGTGCACTAACCAAAGGATGACTCAATCTTTGCTATGTCTACAACCATCATATCAAAAGCAATTGAAATACTTTAGAAATCAAAATTTGAGTTTCTTTATTTAGAGCTTAAGCTAAGCTCAAATCAAACTTTTTTACCGAATCGATGCTGAGTTTCAACATAAAGTAAATGAAGATGAATTTTCTCACCTCAACCTCAAATAGCTTGCTCTAGCCTTCTTCTTTCCTTTCTCAGTTACTATCTTGTTTCCTTACTTATCTTCCAAAAGGCATACATTTCACATCTCAATTTATAGACATAAGCAAGTAGATAAAAATCAGATAAGACTAACTCATTGTGTAACACATCATGCTAAGGCTTTCCCTAGTCATCAAGACAAGTTTCAAAAATTTGCACACTCATCAAGACAACTTGACAAGTCATGCTTAAAGGGTTTGCTTAGTCATCAAGAAGTTGACACCTCATGCTTACAGATTTGCGTAGTCATCAAGAAATTGATACCTCGTGCTTAAGGATTTTCTTAGTCATCAAGAAGTTGGCACCTCATGCTCATACGTCGTGCTTGATACGTCATGCTTACACAATAATGATGAAAATGAAAACTAGGGTCATCACATGGTAGAAGTAATCCCTTTCCCACCATCATTGCTAATTATGATTTTGTGGATCTAAGAATGCCTAAAACTCTTCACGATGCACTAAAGGAATGATACAATGAATTCCAAGAAGTGGACATGGCCAAAGAATGAGAGGAGTCTAAGCGAATCTTCCTTAGAAAGGAATTGATAAGGGAAGAAAGAGAGGCCATGATATCTCTTTTACGTTTTATAAATAGCACATTAGTCTGTTTTAGAGCATACGAAAAAGATTAAAGGGCATTCCAATGAGTTAACAATGGAAATTTCAAATATAAATATGTAGTAGAAAATTGAGACATAATAAGTGATTTTCTATAATAATAATAAATAAACTGAATAAAGAAAAAATATAATAGAGAAATTTGGGAGTAAACCATTAAGAAAGATATGTGGTTGGAGAACTCAGCCTATGGATCTTTAATGAACATGAAATGATAAAAATTGAGAATTATGAATCTCCCACCAATGGATGACTTTTGCTTTTATAATTTTTATTTGGTTTGGATTGATTTTATCATTAACGTGTTATATAATTTTAATTAAACTCTAAGAAATAAGAAGTTTTAATTGATTTTAGAATTAACAAGGTAATAGAGTTTTAGTTAAACTCTATAAAATGATGATGGGTAAAATTGTAATTTAAAAATACATTGGAAATGTGAAAATTGCCCCCTACTATCTATTATTCTGTTAAACCCAAATAAAATCCTTATAAAATGACATAAATAACCCAGATTTAACCTAACCCAACCCAACCCATAATTCATTTAACCCCGGACTTATCGATGTTTTTGACATCTAAGCATATCTGCTTACATATCCATGAAAATAAATAGATTGCCAACAATCACACACAAGATTATTCAGAAAAACCTGAGAGCATGATTTGTAGACCTCCACCATAAGATATATATCAAGGACTTCATTTAAGAGTAGAAGATGGAAGAACTACACATTTGAAAGACAGATCGGTTGGGTTGGGTTAGGTTAAATCCGGGTTGCTTACGTCATTTTTCAAAAATTTCATTTGGGTTTAACAGAAAAGTAGACGGTGGGAGAAATTTGCATATTTTCAATAGATGAGTGAGGACTTTGCTCTATTTTATAGATTAAGGGGAAAATTGAAACATGCCCAATAAATAAGGGGGGAGTGTAATTTTCCCAAAAATAAATGATGATACGTAAAATTGTGAAGGAGTTAACAAAAAGTTAAACATTCTTAGTTTTATATTATATATAAGATTCCCAAAATGATACATTGATATTACAATATTTCATTCTCCTTACTAAACCAAAATAGTCAAAAGTCTTATAACTCAATTGTCGTTGACTCATTTTATTATTAAGAAACCCAAGGTTCAAATCCTCCAATCCTCCATCTCCCAACTATCAAATAACCCAAAAACAATTGGGCATTCGGCCCAATGGTAATACCAATGGTACTATTTCCCCTTCCCCTTGAGTTGGTTCGATCCCCCACCCCAAACCCCCTCCTTAATTTACTTGAAACTTTGTTGACTTTTATTCCTTTTGGTTAACTTCATAAAAATTGGCCACATCATCTTTTCAGACCTCACAATTTTACACATCATTATAATTTTTTTTTAAATTAAAAAACTTTTAATAACAATTTCAATTTAACAATACTATTACTACATCTCTCTCCCGATAACACCTAAACAATCTCACAACTTTTAGTTCTCTCTCACGATAAACACATTTCTCTCTCTCACGATAAACATACTTCTCTCTACCATTCTTCTCTCTCAGCTGGTCTTCCTTCTCAAAACCGTAGTCTCAGTTCTCTCTCAACCAGCCTTACTCAAATCCCTAGCATATAAGTTCTCTCTATCTCACCATAATCAAAATACCCAAAATCAATTGCCTCAGTTCTCTCTTAACCACTCTTGAATTGACTGACAAAATACCCAAAATCAATTGCCCCCTTTCAAACTCATCTCATGGATTCATACAACGGAAAAATGGATTATTGGGCTATTAAATTGAGTTCCCAACAGATCCAATTGAGGTAGGTCCTTTAATTTATAAATTTTCTTTTTAGTTTTTCATTTAAGGATTACTAGCATAAGGTTATGTTGGTGGTGCTTTTTATTTTAAAGTGAGTTTATGCACTGGATGAGTTTGACATTCCATGAATTATGGGCTGTCAAAAACCTAATTCTACCCCGAAAACCAACTTGGCTTTGGAGGGCACCCTTTGTCTAGGCCCATAGTCCAATTATGTTTTGAGTGTCCTACAAGAATTAAAATTAGGAAATATTTAGTCGGTTCTTTATTTGAAAGGATAGGTTGTACAAGTATGTATAAAAGTAATTTAGTTTGTCATAGCTTTAGGGTTTATTATGAACTATTAAGCAAGGTATTCTTCCCTATGCTTGATGCTAGGTATTGTTTTCCTTATGTTTGATGCTATAATTTTTTCTGTTTTGTTTTCTGCTATAACATATTTGTTTTGCCTTTGTTATAGATGAATTTTATTGTTACTAATTAGTTGTAGTTTGGATTAGTTGTTAGTTTGTTTTAATCTTCTAAAGTCATGATTTAATTCTATCTACATGAAATTAAAACACTAATCCCATCTCTGGGTTGTTAGTTTGTTTTAATTTTCTAGAGTTATTTGAATTTTCTAGAGTTATTTCATATTTGTTGTAATTGGGGAATTTGCACTGCTGAATTACACAGTCTATTGCTCTTAGTTATTCTGGGTTTGTATCTAGGGTAGTTTTTGGGATTAGTGCTTTTGGCCAGTTTGTTGTTGCTAATGTACTTTTATTGCCATAGACATGGGATTAGTGTTTTTGCCCAGTAGGCTATGGGATTAGTGTTTTTGCCCAATCAACAAAGGCTATGGAAATTGCTTTGGGGTTAGAGTTTCCTTGAGCCTTTGTTATGTTGCATGTCATCAAATTTGTTGCTTGTCTAATTCTCACAAGGCTATGGAAATAAGCCGTGTTTTGATCCTCCATATTCAACCAATTCTTTCTAGATTTCTGTTGCATAAAAGCTTCCTCTCTCTTTGTCATAACCCTATTTTTACCCCCGAGATTTCCTCAGGTGTTGGCACGCAAAATGAGGTAGTCAGACTGAGCCGAGTTCGACCCAAAAGAGGATCAAATGCATCAAAAAGTTCTCAGAACATGGCCTGGGTCACATTTCGTGAGGTTTGGAAAGGTTTGACCAATGTTGACCAAGTTTGACCAAGACCATGACTAGGACAAAAGCAAGATTTTATTGACCACTTTCTGACCATTGAGAAGAGCACATCAAGACTTTCGATTCGATACTTTACGGGTTGAAAATGGACGAGAAACGAGGGAGTTATGGGTAAAACCGTAAAAATTGGTCTGACACTTAGCCAAATTTGGCTAAGTGTTATTGACAAAAATAGGCCCATTCTGGGGCGACATTCGTCCACAGAGTCTTCTCAACTCGCTACGAGTTAACACGCAAGTTTGAAACTTTAAGGAAGAGAGTAAGTTCAGCTGCAATGTGCAACTCTCAGATCGCCAAAAGCTTCCCCGGTCAAGCCGAAATCTTGGTCGGAAAATGACTCCCCATCATGAAAAAACACTCTAGGGGCCTCTGTTGGCAAGGCTGTAGCTCATGGGCCCAAGTACGACTCCTCACAAGATTTATGACACTTCGAAGAAGACATCATAAGCTTTCCAGAGACACCAAGATCATCAAAAACCAACACTAGGAACCCCCTCTTTTGTGTGTGGGAAAATTGACAAAAGTAAGAAAATTGTGCTGGAAATCCGACACATTCTTCCACCCGGGAGACCGCCTTTGCGCATAGAGTCTTCCCAAATCACTACGAGTTGGTCCACAAGTCAGGTACTTTAAGAAAAAGGGTGACTTCGGCTACGACGTGCAACTCTCGGTTCGCCGGCAACATCTCCGGTTTGGCCGGAATCCTCGCCGGAAAAACACAAAAAAACTACTCAGACATCCTTACTTCCGAAAACCATAACTTTTCCGTCCGAGCTCCGATTTGCGCAAATTTCAAATCGTTGGAAATTATACTTCTCAAGCATTACAACAGTACCACGCATGACCCATTTTGAGCACCATAAGGCCTCCAAAATCTACATCGAAAAAGAAGGTAAAAGACTGTCCAAAGTTCTGGGCCAAAAGAGGTAAGTTCTGCAGGAGGGGCAGGTGGTAGATAAGAATGCTAGGTGTCACGCAGCATCATGCTACGTGACCCTTGGTTTTAAATATAGCCCCCCTCCCCCTAATTTAATAGGCTGAGCTTGAGGGTTTTAGGCAGAAATAAAAGGGTTTTGGGCAGAAATTCGAGAAAAAGGTCTTTTACTCTAGTTTTAGGCCATTTTGGGTTAAAAATCAAGGGTTTTACTTAGGTAACCTCTCTCCCTCCCTTTCAAAGCTCCTTTCATCCATTCCCTCTCTTCACTCATACACTCTCTCATACCCATTCTTCATTACATACATGGTGGAGATGATGCTAAAGGATCCTACAATGGGAAATGACTCTATGTGATTCACCCTTTACTTATTGCTTCATTTATTTCCCTTTTACTATGTGGGTTTTGTAAATGGAGATGATATGTGATGATCCTACAATGGGAGATGATTCATAATGATCCATTTTGGGTTTATTTCATTATGCTTTCTTTATAGCTTTCACTATGTGTCTATAGCTGTCACTATGTGTTTATTGCTTTAACTATGTGTTTAATACTTTCACTATGTGTTTAATGCTTTCACTTTGTGTTTTATAGCTTTCACTATGTGTTTAATGCTCTCACTATGTGTTTTATAAGCTTTCACTATGTATTTAATACTTTCACTATGTTTTTATAGATTTCACTATGTGTTTATAGCTTTCACTATGTGTTTTAATGCTTTCACTATGTGTTTAATGCTTTCATTATGTGTTTTATAGCTTTCACTATGTGTTTAATGCTTTCAATATGTGTTTATAGCTTTCACTATGTGGTTGTGTGAATATATGAGGATCCTACAATGAGAAATGACTCATGATGTTAATCTCTTCCCCTTTCTCTTTGATCCCATTTAAATCCTAATTGGTCTTGGAGGTTTATGTAAGACTTTCAATAGCATTAACCTCTATGTAATCCCATAAGGTATTGGACCCTTGAGAATCTCCTATGTTTTAATTTCATTATTTCCCCCTCTTTGATGATTTCCCCTAATTTGGGCATGTGAACCCTAATTGGTCTTGGAGGTTTATGTAAGACTTTCAATAGCATTAACCCCCATGTAATCCCATAAGGTATTGGACCCTTGAGAATCTCCCTTACTTTAATTTCATTATTCCCCCCTCTTTATAATTTCCCCCTAATTTGGGCATGTAACTTGGAGGTTTATGTAAGACTTTCAATAGCATTAACCTCCATGTAATCCCATAAGGTATTGGACCCTTAAGATTCCCTTTGTTATTTAATTGATTTTTCCCTTTTGATTAATCTTGACTATTTGTTTGTTCATGTAAATCCTAATTGGTCTTAGAGGATTAGGTAAGTCTTTCAAAAGCAATAATCCTTCATATAATCCCATGAGGTATTGAACTCCTCTCTACACTTCTTTCTTTTATTCATGTAAATCCGAATTGGTCTTGGAGGATTAGGTAAGTCTTTCAATAGCACTAATCCTTCATATAATCTCATAATGTATTGAACTCCTCTCTATACTTCTTTTTTTTATTCATATAAACCCTAAGGTGGTATTGGGGATCATGTAAGCCTTTCAATAGCATTAACCTTCAATCCTATGAGGTATTGACCCTTTCCCTAATCCACCTCATATTGTCATTCCATCATTATTTCATACTTGTCATTTTGATTAATTACTTTAATTATGTCATAAACTATACTTAGTCATTTGATTAAGTGTTGCATTTATGTCACAATCATTCTATACTTGTCATCTTGATTGTTTCCATTATGTCATAATCATCCATACTTGTCATTTTGATTAAGTGTCGTAATTATGTCATATTCATCCCATACTTGTTCTTTGTGATTAAAGTGCTGCAAACATGCCATGATCACATGCTTTGAATGCTTACTTGCTTTGATATAAATGTGGTTAAAATATGTACATGTTGCCATGAAAACTTTAAAAAGAGAAAACATGGTAATGTGGGCGTTACAAACGAGATTGGTCCATCCTAAGTTCTATAGCTTGACCTAGTCTTGGAACACCATGGTATGAGTCCTTTATGTGTCGAAATGGCTTGCCATTGACGCACTATAAGGGATTCTACACATTATAATACCCTTAATATTATGGTAAAAAATTCCCAAAGAGAGAATTAATCATCCAAAAGCCCGTTATTCGATGGACCACTTTACTCTTGGAAATCAAGGGTAAAGAGATCCCGAATATAGCACAAAAAATATAATTGTTTGTCGTGGCATTCAATGTTAGGATTTCAAGTGCATCCTACCATTGAATTGCCCAGAACCCTAAAAAATACAAAAGATAAAGAAAAGTGAAATAAAGAGTCTAAACAAAACCAAATGAAATCAAATTGCATATACCATTCTTGGTGTATTGCTTGATGGAAAATTGGGACTTTTGCATCTAATTTAAACCAACATCCATGCTAAGCAAACATAAAGGAACACTTGAAGGGAGATAACCGTTTTTAACGGATGTCGTGGGGTGCCTAACACCTTCCCCATGCATAATCTAACCCCCGAACCCATCTCTGGTTCAATACCATTTTTAATATGTCTAAGCAATATGAAATCCATTAGACATAAGTGTCCAATCACATCTCAATTTCCCATGATTGGTGGCGACTCCAAATTTGTGCTCACTCTGTTCCCTTCACACCCACACACACATTGCATATAGAAATTCACTAATGGGGGTTGAAATAGGATTGTTTCCATTTTAATCACATCATGTCATATCATGCTAGCCTCCCCAAAGCAGCGGTAAGCGCATCTCATGTGAAGAGAAAGGAAATTCTTCGATGTTGACACTCTTCTAATTGACATGTATTCATGCAGGCAATCATTTTCTCTCTAACCAGATTTTCTGTCTAGTATTCTATAACATATAGGTCTGAGTATGTTCTAGCCCTTCCATAGCATTCATTCAATTCTTTCTAGATTTCTGCTGCATAAAAGCTTCCTCTCTCTTCTAATTGACATGTATTCATGCAGGCATTCCTTTTCTCTATAACCAGATTTTCTGTCCAGTATTTTGTAACATATAGGTCTGAGCATGTTCCAGCCCTTCCATTGCCACAGAAACCTTTTGAATTAAACCATAATTTCTAAGACTTTACTTAGGTCCTAACAAGAGCAATTTTCTGTAATTAAATTTCTTCCCTATGAACCACTCTAATTGTGTATATTATAGTGTCTGTTATAACCTTTTTTTTTCCTGCACTTAATTCAGAAATTTTCCTTACTTAGAAATTAAACTAATATTTATCTAGAATTGATACTAGAGTTTAACTATTTTGTGGATTTAATTTTTTTTTTAATCTTTGTCTTTGAGTGTTTTTCAATTTAGTTATTTTTTTTAATAATACTTATAATGTGTACAATACATTTTTCATCTTTAAAAGGGATAAACGAAATCGAAATCTTCTAGCCATAGCAGAAGACTTTTTGGAACATGGAGAAAGATTGTTTGGAACTATTACATAAGGCAATTTATATCTCTCTAAAACTTCTTTTAGTTATTTTCTTTGAGTGTTCTGTGGTAGAAGAAAGTAAATTTTCTGATCACTATTAGCTTTTGAGGATTGCTACTAGTCTTATTTGGAACAGATGGCATTGATGGTTGGGTTGTTGAAGGGACTGTTTCTGTAGGTGTTGCTATGTAGTTATTTTGTTTCTATTTTTACTCACTGTCTATTATAGTTCTATCTCTTCTTTAGTATTCTGCATGTATTTGGAGTTATATATATATGGTCACGGCAATGGGAGTTTATAACTACAACAATTGGAGTTCTAATAGAACATAGATTGTGTAATTCATAATTCGGAAAAAAATAAACAAAGGTATATATTCAATTGGAGTTCTAACAATTATAATCACACAGTCTGTTGCTGATTAGAATACATGAATCATGAAAAAAATCCACTGATTAGAACATAGTTGTTAGTTTGTTCTAAATATAGAACTTCACTATTTATTTTTTAGTCTTAAATTATATGATTTTTTTTAAATAAAAAAAATGAGAATTTCGTTGCTGCAAAATTAAGTAACACAAAAAAAAAATGAAGTTCTATATATATATATATTATATATATTATATATATATATATATATATATATATATATATATATATATATTTTTAAATTAATGAATTTACAAAGAGTATAGGTTTCTTTTGTGACAAAGCAGAGCATAAAGTTTAATCGATGTTTGTTTTTGAATTGTACTACAGTTCTCCTTGGTGAAATCTGAAGTATATTTTTTGAAATTTGATAATCAGTACTTCATTACCATCTGTTTGGTGAGTGGGAAAAGAGAGAAGGAAAAAAAAAATTTCTGGACTCTTTATGTGTGGTTTTAGTTGAGTAAGACTTTACTTAGGTCCTAACATGAGCAGTTGACTTTTACTACAATTTTTTTGAGTTATGAAAAAAGCATTGGTTTCACATATAACCACTTTGTATAAAGATTTTTTTGTGTTGTTGAAACTTGAAACCAAGTTCATTAATTTATTTATTTATATATTGTTTTTTGAAATATGGTGTGTTGGTGACCTAAAATCTGAGATATTGAAAACTATAATGAAAAGTTTGGAAGTTCCAATCATTTTACGATGCCATGAGGGGGCCTATAGGTGCATAATTCCCTTGGAGGAGCATATGAGGTACTAAGGTTCAATTTATCAAAAAAGTTTTTTTGATCAAAAATATTTATCTAGAATTGATGCTAGAGTTTAACTATTTTGTGGATTTAATTTTTTTTTTAATCATTATCTTTGAGTGTTTTTCAATTTAGTTATTTTTTTTATTCATACTTATAATGTGTACAATATATTTATGTACTAAATCTAAACTGATAATATTTACTTGCAGAATAACGCAATACATGCTGTCATTCAAAAAAATGTTGCAAAAAAAGTTCAAACATCTTCTACAAGAAAGACAACTTTATGCATTATCTAACTTTCAAGTGGATACTTGCAATGCACTTATCAGCCAATACACGTGGAGAAAAAGATCATTTTCTTATTGCAACAAAGATCAAAGAATTAAAGGAAACTGAAATTACTATACCACGTCATAAATTTGAATTTGTGGAGTATGACACCATACTTCAACGCTTTAACAAACACGTACAGCTATCAAGTATTTCTATAACTTTAATATAATTATGTACTAGACTATAAACCGTGCAATGCGTGGCTTTTTTTTTATTATTTTTCTAAAAATATGTTTCTAACAAAGCAACTTAACTAAGAAGAAGAAAAAAATAATAACAATAAAAAAAAAGTGTAAAATAGAAAATATAAATAATTTTTCTTTGCGCTTAAAAATAGAAATGATCATTTTTATTATATCTCATCAAATGTATTATATTGATTTTTATTATATTTCATCAAATGTATTGTACTAAGTCTATAAAGATAACTACCAATAACTTTCTAGCCTAGTTGCATCGATTCCTTTCAATTGAGGTTTATATCCCGGGGTTGTATTCACTTAGCAAAAGAAAAAAAACTCACTTCACATCGTTTATGAATTTCAATCACTTTGGTAAACCTCAATTGTTCCATATAAGGATTCTAAATGTTCAGAGGTTTCTCAATTTTGTTTAACTTACAACACTTTGATAATACAAATAAATAATACAATTTGTCACATATTTAACTATCCCATCTTTACCTTTTTTTACTTTTGTTTATTTTTTCATCTTTTTTTGGGCAATTTATCACTTATTAATAATCACATAAACAATATCTGTGACTTTAGAAGTCCATCATATAACAAATTGGTCCACAGAGATAAAAATGACAATGTCATCTTAAATCTAACACGTATCTCTTAGGAAAATTTAACACATAAAAAAAAAATGTTAAGATGTTATTCCCTCTACCCCTAAAAAAAAAAAATAAATAAAAAATCAACACAATTGCCTATTTTGGTTATCTCTAAATGATAGTCTATTGATGTCCTAAATCTCAGATAATTTGAATGTTACCTCATCAATTCTAATATGAGTGTTGGAAAATAATTTATACTTAACACTTACCCCCAAAAAATATATTAAACAGATAATTGTCAAGTTATTTAGCATATCCAATTGTATAAAAATAAAATGATCAAGTCAAACTATATTTTATATGCATTTAGATAATAAAAAAAAAACCATTTTTGGTTGCAAAAATAGAGGACACAACTTAACTAAGCAAAAATACTTCGAATATATCCAATTGTATAAAAATAAAAAGATCAAGTCAAACTAAAATTTATATGCAGTTAAATAGTATTAAAAAAATAAAAAAAATAAAAGGAAAAAAAAATTCATTTTTTTACAAAAAATAGAGGACTACAACTTAACCAAGCAAAAATACTTCGAATGTAAAATATACATATTGCATATTGCGTAGAAAAACTCATCCTAACTATATCCTCCACTCTCTTCAAGACCAACTCAATGCATCTGCATGCATGAAAAAAAAAAAAACATATGATCAGAATCAATTGAGATTGCTAATAAAAATGAGACACGTTTTACTCCACCCTTTAAGATCAATTCATTAAGGTATCTCATGACAGAAGAACATCCTTTTACATAATTATAGTTAAAGTCATATAACTCACGAAAGAATTTCATATAATAATTCAAATGAATATTTTAAAAACATGAGATTCTACTCCTTTTCAGTTTTCACGAATGTATATTGTCATACAATGACTATCATCAATGATTTAACTTTTAAAGCAAAAAGGAAATGAAAATTTTATGGCCAAACCACATATATAGTTAAAGTATCATTTTTCGACGTATCTGCAAGTATTAATAGCTATTTAGCATTCAACTTGGAAAAAAACTCAACCTAATTGTAGCAGTTTATAATCTAAACAAATCTTTGCTCTTTAAATAAAGAAAATATAATTTTCAAATATGCAAGAAACGAAACTTTTATGGCCAAACCACATATATAGTTAAAGTATCATTTTTCGACGTATCTGCAAGTATTAATAGCTATTTAGCATTCAACTTGGAAAAAAAACTCAACCTAATTGTAGTAGTTTATAATCTAAACAAATCTTTGCTCTTTAAATAAAGAAAAAATAATTTTCAAATATGCAATTATCAACATAGCAAACACATAGAAACTTAACCTGAGAAAAGACGAAAATGAAGGTAATACTTATGTAAATTTTATCTTGTCCAAGCTCTTATTTCCACTTAAATATTAAATATTAGAAAATAATTATACAATAGTAAGTAAATTAGACGCAAACAAAAATAAAATATGCAAACAAAAAGAAAATATAATATAAATTGATACAAACCCAAGGATCGAACCCAAGCACTCACAAAGGGGTGAGAATTTTTGCGGAGAGGAATGACCATTGGGGAATGCCCAAGTTGTAATTTAAATGCATATTTGAAATAACATATATTGTGTTTAACAGATTTGGAATATATCTATTTATATTTGAATTAATTAATAAGACCATTTAATTTATTAAATATGAGTATTTAATTGGAGCATTTAATTGGGTAGTGGGTATTTAATTTATTAATGGTGTAGTTTTTATTATGGGGTAGTGGGTATTTAATTTAGTTTATTTAATTCATGTGCCACCTAAGATGCTACGTGTCAAGCAAAAGACGTTGCCTTAGATGCCACGTGACAGAAAGATGGCAACGTCTTCTGCTTTTTATATATATATATATATATTATATATATATATTATATATTATTATTGTTAGCCTCAAGGTTTCAATACCTATTATTTGGCTAATTAATCCAAGGACATTTATTTACTTTTGATGATAACAATAATTTAAAGATATTCATAAATGATATTTTCATGTAAACTAATGATTTATGTTTAAAGTATGATTTTGACAAGTTATCTAATTGGACCACCATGGTCAAACAAGAATCAAACAAATGCAACGTCGTCAAAATACAAATTCATTGAAGATTAAGTCATCAGACCAAAGTCAAAGGAATCAAGCTCAAGAATCATGTTCCAAGACAAGTGAGAGTAAGAGTTAGGTTTTTATAAAGTTTATTAAGTTTTGATCTTTATGACTCAACTTTAATACCAACTCAAAATGATTTTCAAAGTAATTAATTATATAGTCCTAAATTCAAATCATAATAATATTCATATAGGACTAACATGTTCTCAAAGAAAATAATCAAATCGCTCAAAAGAAAGAAATTTATAAAAGTTTGATTATTCAAAACAAAGCCAAAAAAACAATTAAAGATTGGAAACCCTAGATGCAGGAGACTGCATCAGGGATCCAGGCAACTGGATTCAGTCCAGTCGATTGAATTGACCCAATCGGCTGAAAAGTCCAACCCGAGAGTTTCTGTCCAAATCTGCCAAATTAATCCAGGCAACTGATACTTCATCCTGGCAACTGTATCTCGCAGAATTCAAATTATAATGGCTAGTTGCCTCACTATAATGGATTATTTTCAAAAGATTTTTTCCATATTAATAATCCAAGGCAACTGCTTATATGTCCAAGCGACTGGATTGCTTGAAATTCAAAATAACAGCTAAGTCAGCCTCCATAACGAGAGGAATCCATTTTTGGACTACCGATATTATGTTTAGTGTATGTCTTTGTGCACGATTTCAATCTTGTCCTAAAGAATCACACTTAATTGCGGTTAAGCGAATATTTTGATATTTGCTTGGAACCATTGATTTAGGATTATGATACCCTAAGTCTGATTTATTTGACTTAATAAGCTACACGGATGCGGATTTTACCGGATGCGACCGCAAAAGCACTAGTGGTACTTGTCACTTTCTAGGACACTCACTAGTCTCTTGGTTTAGTAAAAAGCAAAACTCCGTGGCTTTATCAACGACGGAAGCCGAGTATGTAGCGGCCGGTAGTTGTTGTGCTCAATCTCTTTATATAAAACAACAACTAGAGGATTTTAAAGTTTTATTTGATCATATTCCCATAAGGTGTGATAACACAAGTGCTATAAGTCTAAGTAAAAATCCTATTCAACACTCTCATACTAAGCACATTGAAATTAGATACCATTTCATAAGAGATCATGTGCAAAAATGGGACATTGAACTTGAATTTGTGAGCACCGACCATCAATGGGCAGATATCTTCACCAAACCTCTCATTGAAGAATGATTTTGCACAATTCGACATGAAATAGGTATGGCAAGGTACGTTGATATCAAATGAATTAAAATTTGTTATTTTTTTTATTTGATTCAACCATGTTTCAACTATCTATCTATATATACCTTGAGAATTGAAGTTGAATTGAAATTATACATATTACGATCATGCTTTAAATTGATGAATTTGGTTGCATAACATGTTGAGTGATGATTGGCTATTAAAAATAATAAAAAAAATTTAATTTCTTGATTTAATGATATAAATTTTAAAATTTGAAAAAGGGGTTAAAAATCAGAAAAAGGGAAACTGCCAGGTACATCTAGGCGACTGGATTGGGAACCAAGCGATTGGATGTCCCAATTCACGCGACCCTACCCTACATCAAGCGACTGAGTTAGGGGTACAGAAAGGGTCTTAAGGCTTGATCCAGTCGACTGGATCTGCGATTTCACGGGTGTTTTAAAACAGAGGCAGCCCCAATTTCTTTTCATTTCTCTCATTTTTCTCAAAATTTCTCTCTCTCCTTTAAGGTTTTGGCCAAAATTCCCTCCTAAACCTCCTCCAAACACCAAATCACTCCCAATCACTCTCAAATCTCTCCTACTACAAAACCCCCAATTCAAACCGTAACCTCCATTAATCCAAAAATAGCTCCAAAGAAGTCTTTTGGTGAAAGGTCCAATAAAAGGCAAAAAATCTAGGGCTCAAGAGGAAGAAACTGAAGTAATGGACAATGCTTTCCGTTCCTTCGAGGATTCAGTAAGATTCTATAATGAAATCTCTCCTAAAGCTGTAGTTTTTGGCAAAATTGCAGATTTTCCATTCTTTGCTCATCACCATATCCATCTTAGAGAGCTTTTTCAAGCTCAATGGTGGGAAAACTTTCTTAGTTTAAGACAAACTCAATACATCACTCTTGTCAAGCACTTCTACACTCATTTTCACTATAAAGAGGGTAAAATCACTTCCTATGTGAAAGGCAAAAACATTTCCCTAACCCTAAACAACTTAGCTAACATCCTAGGGGTTCCCCGCACTTCTCTTCAACGTTATACTACAAATGATTGGATGCATTTTCAAGGGTATGACCCTTTAGAATCTATTCGCCAAATGTGTGGCAATCCTAACATCCAACATGTCCAAAAGCCCACAAGTACCGAGCTCACCATTGAAAGCCGACTCATTCATCATATCATCACCCTTAACATCCTACCTAGGAGTGGCTCTTATGAGTACATAACCTATCTTGACCTTTTCCTCATTTGGTGTATTCTAAATAAGGTCAAACTTGATCTTTATTTTTACATTGCTTGGCACATGGACACATGTGTTAAAAAGAAGAATGATGCTCTTCCCTATGGTCTCCACACCACCTCCATTCTTGAGAAATTTGAAATAGACTTAAGTGGTGAGAGAGAGACTCGAAAGGTTCTTCCCATGGATGTTTATGGTACCACTACCATGAAACAAATGCGGTATATAATTAGGGAGAACATTTGGGTTAAAAAGGATGCAATTGTGGAAGAGGAAATTGATGAGGAAGCTCAAATGGAAGGGGATGGAGCTCAAGGAAATGAAGGTGCAATGCATGAAGATGAAGAGCCTTCAACCGCACCTCCCACCACTCCTAGCTCCTCTCATGCTAATGAGGATAATTTCCAACTAATGTTTGGGTGTATGGATTCCATGGCAACTAGCATGGAAAATCTCACGAACTTGGTCACCAACTTATCTCAATCCTTGGAAGACATCAATGAGCGTTTAAGGAACCATGGCATATGATTGTACTCGTTTTCTATTTTGTTTTTTATGATGCCAAGAGGGAGAAATATATGACATTTTGGGGTTGTTAATTGTTAATGGTAAGGGGACTGTTTTTATGTTTCGTTTAAATCATTTTGATAGCATAGTACTCATGTGTTAATTGTAATATTTGACCCTATGTTGATGAGTACTCTAATCTATTGGTTTATATTAACGAAATATTTGAATTCTCATATCATGCAATGATTGGCTAAAATGATTATGTATTGATTGCTTGATTATATTTAATGACTATTTGATCTATGCATAAAGAAAAGGGAGATTTAATAATCTCTTATATACATATATATGCATTATCTTAGGGGGAGCTTTTCAAGAAAAGCTTCAAAATCATTATTCTTGTAAAAATATCATATCATATGTGTCATCATCAAAAAGGAGGAGATTGTTAGCCTCAAGGTTTCAATACCTATTATTTGGCTAATTAATCAAAAGACATTTATGTAATTTTGATGATAATAATTTAAAGATATTCATAAATGATATTTTCATGTGAACTAATGATTTATGTTAAAGTATGATTTTGACAAGTTATCTGATTGGACCACCATGGTCAAACAAGAATCAAACAAATGCAACATCATCAAAATACAAATTCATTGAAGATCAAGTCATCAAGACCAAAGTCAAAGGAATCAAGTTCAAGAATCATGTTCCAAGACAATTGAGAGTAAGTTAGGTTTTTGTAAAGTTTATTTAGTTTTGATCTTTATGGCTCAACTTTAATACCAACTCAAAATGATTTTCAAAGTAATTAATTATATGGTCCTAAATTCAAATCATAATAATATTTATATAAGAATAACATGTTCCCAAAGAAAATAATCAAATCGCTCAAAAGAAAGAAATTTATAAAAGTTTGATTATTCAAAACAAAGCCAAAAAAACAATTAAAGGTTGGAAACCCTAGATGCAGGCAACTGCATCAGGGATCCAAGGCGACTGGATTCAGTCCAGCCAACTGAATTGACATACTCGACTAAAAATTCCAACCCGAGAGTTTCTGTCCAAATCTGCCAAATTAATCCAAGCGACTAATACTTCATCCAAGCGACTGGATCTCTCAGAATTCAAATTATAATTGCTAGTTGCCTTACTGTAACAGATTATTTTCAAAAGATTTTTTCCATATTAATAATCCAAGCGACTGTTTATATATCCAAGCGACTGGATTGCTTGAAATTCAAAATAACAGCTAGGTCAACCTCCATAACGGGAAGAATCCATTTTTGGCTATAAATACTTAACTTTCTGAGTATCTAGATACAAGAGAAAACAAAGAAAAACCCTAGAAACTTGCTCAAACATTCTCTACTCAATCCAATCTTTCTCAAGCTTAAGTTTTCTTACTTTGATTGAAAATCCAATTTCTCATAATAGTTGTTGAGCCATTTTGATCAATTCTTTGATATACTATTAGAGTGAGCTTATTTGTATACTAATACTCTTTGAGAGAGAATTCTATTGTACAACAATCCTTTATTATTCTTGTGAGTGATTGTTAGGGTTTGGGTATAAATCCTAAGGAGTGGAAAGGATTTTTTCATTCGGTGATTACTCTTGACCGTGTAAGCAAGATTGTAATGGTTTGATCTTCACCCGAAAGAAGATTGTCCAATAGTGGATTTGGGAATCCTCAAGAAGTGTTCTTGAGGCGGGGACGTAGGCAGGGAAGCCGAACCCCGATAAAAATCACCAAGTTTGATTTTCTCTCTCTCTCTCTCTCTCTCTCTCTCTCTCTCTCTCTCTCTCTTACATATTTATGCTTGATTGCTTACATATTTGTGCTTGATTGCCTATCGTATTTGTGTTGCAATTGAATTGTATTCTTTTATTTGTTTAATTAATATTTGTAATTTGATAATAGTTTTTAATTCCACATTTAAATCGAAAAAGTTTGCCTCAACCTAAATCACCCCCCTCTTAGATTGATATTTGGGTAACAATTATTATTATTATAAAATCATGCATTATGTTATTGTTGTCCATGAAAATAATATATAAAATTATTGTGATGCTTTGATATCATTGCAAAGGTGGTTGGTATTGGACCGATTGAACATCCTTACATTAAAGGATCAAATGTTTCAATGAGAAACATAAATATCATCACTATAGAGTAAGTTTTAATTCTTTCAAGTTGTTTACATTGAATCTATAAATGTAAACTTACATTGGAATATTCGAACAGGGGGAATAAGATAAGACTTACACTATGGGGATCAATTGCAAATCAAGTTGAAGACAATTTTTGTACTAATAATTAATGTCGGATGTTATAATAGTAGTTACATCTTTAATTGTGAAGACTTTCAAAGGTAAGAACATTTTTTTTTAATATGTGTTCATAAGAACAAAAGGACAATACAAATATTCTCTATATATTGTATACAAGGGAGAATTACTTATCATCTACAAGTGGAACAAAAGTTTATATCAATTTGGACATTCCTGTGACTGCTAGGTTCATGGATAAGTAAGTAGTTCAATTTTTTTTAATACTTTAATTATATTTTACAATATCTGCAAGTTCATACTTTCTTTATGTTATAATAACAGGCAAGTGGAAGATACCCATTCTATTCAAGAAATGCCTAGACAATTCAAGTCACAAAGGACAATTGAAGAAGAGATGAACATCAACCGAAGAACCATAACTGAAATAACAAACATTGTAGGGGACTCCGATAATAAGGTAAGAAAACAATATCTCAAACAATATCTAAGAATAATACAATTATATATTGAATATTTAAATTTAATAAATTTCAAACTGAAATTCAATTTCTAGGATACTATCTTCACCTGTCGCGGAAAGATTCAAACAATTGATAAAGATTCTGGTTGGTACTTTATTTCATGCCAAAAATGTCGTAAGAAGGTAAAACCAACAGATGAATACTTGTGGTGTGACCATTGTCAAGAAAAAGCATGCTTCCCCATCCCAAGGTATGTATCATAAAAATGTATATGTATCCATATAAAAATAAAATACTAAAGAATTCTAATTATATAGAGGACTTTTGCTTTTCAGGTATAGAATTCAATTGAATGTTGAAGACCACACAGGATTAGGAGTGTTCATTTTATTTGATCATCAAGTTAAAAAATTAATTCATGTATCAGCAAAAGACCTTTTAAACAAATGTATACAGGTAAGAAGTCCATAATAGGGAAAAAAAAATGTTTAATATATTCTTTTATTTAATTGAACTTACATTTTGTAAAATATTATTTGATAGGAACATGAAGAGCTCGACCTCCCTATGAAAATTGAAAACCTTATTGGAAAAACATTTGTTTTCCAGTTGGAACTAAATGACATTAATTTACTGAATGGATGGCAATTCTTCACTGTGAAGAAAGTTTTTTACTCTATTCTGTAAAGTGAC
The DNA here is from genome assembly GCA_907173295.1 of Fagus sylvatica. Lineage (NCBI taxonomy): Eukaryota > Viridiplantae > Streptophyta > Magnoliopsida > Fagales > Fagaceae > Fagus > Fagus sylvatica. The sequence goes on along the minus strand of CAJSFY010000062.1, from coordinate 81,237 downwards.
AATGCATTTAAACTTGATAAAATAACTGAAGTAAGTACTTTTATTTTACATTTAATACAAATACTACATATTTTTTATTTTCCTTATAAATATTTTGATACGTTACTTAACATTTTTTTATGGGTAAACTACACTATTGGTCCCTAACGTTTACCCAAGTTGCGCGTTTGGTCCCTAACGTTTAAAATGGGCAGAAATGGACCCTAACGTTTCAAAACGATACACCATTGGTCCTTCTGTTAGTCTCTGTTAACTTGGTGTATACGTGGCTAACGGAATTATGACATGGACAATTTTTAATTGACATGTACTTTTTTTTTTAATGACAACTAGGATATGACATGGCATACCCATTTAAAAATAACCTAACCCAAAAAAAATTAACCCAATCCAAATAAAAAAAGCCCACCCAAATTAAAATTAACCCACCCCACCCAAATCAAATTAACCCTAATAGTGTGTTTGGGTGAAGAATTTGTTAAATGCACATAATTTTACAAAGGATGGGATTTACATTCCCATCATTTAAAATCTTAGTATTTATTAATTCTATGGTTTGGGTATATAAAATGAATTCTTGATCAAATCATTATCGTATTTTATACAACACAGACAAGTTCTTATGAATAAAAAACACACATCAAATTGGCCGAAGGTTGAAATAGTAAAGGCCATTGTTGCCATGTATCATTGTACATCTAATATTTTACATTGGTAGTGAACCATGGAAATTGGAGAGGAGAATCATAAGGTACCCCACAGGTTCTAAATCATAAAGTTAAATTTCTTGATGAAGAGAACATCCATGCTTTTGTTGTTTCCTCATTAGCTTTCTCTAAATCATAAGCTGGTCCAAACTTCATAGTCCTCCCCCCTAAAGAAAAATCTCAAGTCAAAGGAAAATTTTCCAAGCACCCATTGCGAAAAATTGATAAAAGCTACAAGATCCAAACCCCTCATCCCCATTACCAGGAAGCTACAACACCTAAGCCACCATGTCCAACCCACCTTGAAGCTCTCATAATCAGATTTAACAACCCACCACCTGCAAAGAAAGGGTACGGTGGTGGTGAGTCCATAGTCGAAGATTGGCAGGGGAAGAAGGGTGAGAAGAGAGAATAAAAAAGAAAATGGAGTTTCGACGGTGGAAAAGAAAGAGGCGATGGCCATGGTGATCTGTTGGGAAAAGTTTCTAGAGAAACTTCATGAAAGAGAGAGAGATAACGTTAGAATCTAATTTTAGGGTTAATTTGATTTGGGTGGGGTGGGTTAATTTTAATTTGGGTGGGTTTTTTTTTTATTTGGATTGGGTTAATTTTTTTTGGGTTGGGTTATTTTTAAATGGGTATGCCATGTCATATCCTAATTATCATTAAAAAAAAATTACATGTTAATTAAAAATTGTCCATGTCATAATTCCGTTAGCCACGTATACACTAAGTTAACGGAGACTAACGGAAGGACCAATGGTGCATCGTTTTGAAACGTTAGGGATTATTTCTGTCCATTTTAAACGTTAGGGACCAAACGCGCAACTTGGATAAACGTTAGGGACCAATAGTGTAGTTTACCCTTTTTTTATTGACAGTGTTATATGAGTGCTGCTTCAAACAATGATCTTAGCAACTTATCAAGTAAATGAGACAATGATATGCTAAATTACAACGAATTGATAATGCAAATGATATACAACTTACAGTAACTCCTCAATTATAGAAAATGAAAAGATTACTCATTGACTAATGCGGAGCAAAAAAAGAAGAAACAAAGAATTGTTTAATTTTCAAATCCAAAAATCTTTGAAAATTGGGCTCTTTTAAGAAAACAATTTTGCTCAACATTTTGCTATTTTAAAATTGTAATATTTGTTGGATAATACTCTATTTTTTGTTTCAATTTATTATGATTGTTCTTTTTAAATGAATTTAATTGGTATCTTGCATACTTACTACATTTAGTATATTATGTCATCTCATGCTTATATAGTTATATGCATTTCACACATTTATGAAATTATACTTATATGATGATTGAATAAATTTTAAAAAATTTATATAGTCAATATAAAATAAATTCTTTAGATTTCATTTTTAGAAAATTTTCCATACATCACATGAGTTTGCAACTAGTAAATAAAATAAATAAACAGCATATGATCCGGAATTTATAACTTTACATAGGAAGTAAGCTCTTAGTTTGGAAAATTGAAGAAGATATGTAATAAATACAAAATTATCACGTATATTATAATAAATACAACAACAACAAAGAGACATAAAAAAAACATCATATACTTATGAAAATACGATTACCACAAAACGATAATAACATTATGATGATACTAAGACAATCATAAGAATCAATAGAAGAATTAAAACACCATTAGAAAACCCATTATCAGTCCATGAGATATGAAATAATCCAAACAAAACAGAGTAACAGTAAACAACCCTCAACGAGAGAAGAAAAATAAAAAATAAATAATAATAAACAAGTGGTTGGGTTCACTCCATGCAGCGGAGAGGAAGCGAAAAGCTCTAAATGAGCAAAACGGCGACGAGGAGACCGAAGGCCAGGGACCCAGAGACAGCAAATCTGTTCGAAACAGCAGCATTATTGTGGGACGGGGCAAGCACTTCGGCTGGTGGAGATGCAACGACTGATGTGGGAGGACTGCCCGGCGGCAAAGGAGTAGCAGAAGGAGTAGGAGGATGCGGAGGAGGAGTGGCCTTGGGAGACGGGGCATGAGCCGGTGGCGATGCTTTGGGAGGCGGAGGAGGAGTGGCTTTTGGAGATGGCGCATGGGCTGGTGGCGTCGATTTTGGAGGCAGAGTTGGAGCAATATGAGCCACAGTTGGTGGCTTAGCCGGAGACCATGATGGACTGGACGCCGGAGATAGTGCCAATGTGCAGCCAACAAACAATGCCAAAACAAGAACCACAAAGCTTAGGTGCGCCATTGCTAGCTCACAGAGAGAGAGAGAGAGAAAGGTTCGTGGCTTCTGAGAATGGAGGGATAGTGTGTATATATATATATAGAAGGGAGCTGGGAAGTATGAAGTATGGCCCGTTAGATTGCTTTAACGCGGAGGCAGGTAGACGGTTGAGATTGTTTCGTTTAACTAGCCGAGGTCCTCGGAGGACAAAAACGTGGTTTAGTGATTTGTCTGAGGGAGTTAGAACTGGTTGAGGTTTTGGGAATTTGGGGGTCGTGCTCCACCACTAAGGTATAGTTGGCAATGAATCTGGAGCGTTCACTTGGTGTTGTTCATAATTGAATGTTCCAAGAATGAAGACTTTGTGATGTGTTGCTAATTATACTGGGTTGACCCCTGTTGCCCAATTCTAGACGTTAAATTTTTTTATAATGATATTAGTTTTTAATTAATTTTGTATAATATATACTCCTATAAAAAAAAAAAAAAAAAAAAGGTCTTCCTTGCACGAAAACAATTACCATTTAATTCTTTTAACATTTAAGGTTTTAAGATCTGATTTTTTTAAACAAATGAAAGCATTATTTAATTTACTTTACTTTAATTTCTACAATGCAAGATATTGTTTTGTAAATTTATTTAATTTAAAAATATTACTAAATATATCCAATGTTTGTAACTTTGTACACGGGCTTCACAACTTCAATAGCTCAAATGATTTAACAAGCCAATTTTGTGTAAGTAGAAGTCCACCATGGGCCATGAGCCAAACCCAAATAGCGCAAAGATCTTTTAGACAAAAAACCCAACTTGTGTAGTTATAAAATTTGGACATTTCTGAGCATTGCCATTTTTTTTTTATTGTGTAAAATAATGTTGTCAAATAAAATTATACAACGTAGGAAAAAAAGTGAGCCTGAACAGCACGTAAAGGTGTGGATTTGAGATTGTCTACGGGTTAAACTAAGGAAAATGAAGTGGGCAACTCCTTTAGTGGGATTTGTTGAATCGTGATGCAGCTATTAATGCAGAAATGGCTTGTGAGGCAACCGTGCTTCGTGACGACTGGGAGGGGTAATGATAAGTTCACAATTTTTGGAGCACGAAAGAGATTAAATTGGTTGTAAAAGAATGAATTAAAAGATATAAGATAGATTTAACTGATGAGATCTTGACCTCTAGATATAGGTTTTTCAAGGAAATCTAACATTCTAAAAGTCTTAAAGACTATAAATATTTTTCAGATTAATCATATGCTTTCTTCAAATAACTTAACATTTATAAGACTAAGCTTACAAAAAATAAAATAAAAAATAAAAAAAACCCACTGATTGCAGATTCTAAAAAGAATGACCCAATTAGCTAAAAACTAGGAGTCACATTAGACCCATTTAAAGTTTCAAACCACTTCCAATAAAAAAATAAATAAATAAAAACTTTTTTTTTTTTTTATATATGATACTCTTAAAACAATTAAGATATCATAATACCAACAACCTAATATTCAAACTCATAATATTCAACTCCTAATTTTATTTTGAGTGATTATTTAGTAATCTAGGACTACAAATAAATAGTCTTCTTTTCACATGAATGATTGGTCTCACACATAAATGAAAGTCATTTCTATAAGAGAGAAGAGATTACACATTTATTTGTAATTCTGTATGATACGTAGGACTTTGTACTGTTTCCTATGATTGCAAATGAGAGAAAATAAATGTATGGAAATTAAAGATACAGGTTAATTCGAGGGAACCCAACCTCCTATTTGAGATAAACTCTGATGTCAATAGAGAAAATAAATGATAACCACCACTTACTAAATAAAAGGACCTGAATAACTATAGAAAAGGAACTGACTACTAAAGACTAGGAATACAAAATTGCTAAAGAGTAGGAACTACTCTCTTACATAATTTGTTGGAAATAAAAGGAGAAATATTACCTGAACTTGTTATAATTTGCACCAAATAACGTTACCAGTAAGAGGTGGCGGAGTTGAGGCATGGACTAGGTCGCTCTCTTGAGACGATACGCGCCGTCTACGGAATTTTCCAGTGTAATAGACAATAATTTTGCACGCCGTCCCCAGGATACAACAAGCCCAGCCACCTAGCTGTATTCCCTTACAAGTCTACACTACTTGTAGGGTGAGAAGCTCTTAAAATAGTACTTTCTTTTTACCCAGAATAAAATATATAAATATATGAAGAGATAATATGATTTGAGGGAAAATGGTTTGTAGAGAGAAAGACAAGAGCTAGAATATATTGTTTTTGGTGTGTTTTTCAATTGGACATATCACATATTTATATAGTGGTATGGGAGCCTTTCCCATTTAATTCCATATTAAATTTTAATTCATTTGATATTATAGGCATTAGTATAGCATCAGTTTTTATTTTGTAATTTATTTTCTGCACATGTCCTTGTATACGTCCATGTTCATTTGCTAAAGATATTTGTCTATGAATATAGACGTTATGGACAGTAAGTTACTGATATTGGACATAATAATATGAGTAGTGAATGAGTAGTTACTCATGACAATTACTATTGGTTTGAAAAAACCTGACCCTACTAATGATTTGAAAAGTTGTTGTGTATATACCACTATGGTTGTCAAAGTTATTGTCAAAAAATTGAGAATCAACTAATAAATTTTGAAATTAGTGAAAAGAAACTAATGCTATTAATTTCCACTTGAATAACCAATTACTCAAGATTTGAATATAATGATTTTTATGAAAATATTCCAACATAATCTCAACAACTGATAACGTTAATCAAAACAAATAAACATAATCTAAACAAATGGAGCTAACAACTGGCCGTGGCCCACGTAACAAACATTACCACGTCTTCTGCATAATATTCTCGTATCACCATAACTACTGAATAATTAATTACTCTCGTGGACTCCTAATGGAACTCATCATGGACTCTAAGTTACTCAAGAAAATACTACATGTTTGGTTGGGATTTTGACAAATATAAAATGCATTTTGAATATTCTTATTTTTAGAGTAGAAGTCCGAATCCATAATTTTTTGGATTCTAATTTTAGTTTTAATTCTAATTTTTGCTAAAGTAAATAAAACCTCAGACAAAAGCATTAATTGCTCCAAGGGCAAAACTTACCATGCATGCGGTATTCTGCTTAAAATTTAGCCACGTGGCTAACTAATGCCAAAAACAAACGGACGTTAATTTTTTTGCCCACATCTCATCTCAGCTACTTTATCTCTCTTATCTCATTAATTCCTCTTTCATCTCAGCTACTCCCTCTCTCTCATCTCACTTCTCTATCATCTCAATTGCTTTTACAGAATCTCATTGCTCCATCAAACTCCAAAATCATCACAGCATAAATATACCCACAAGTCCAAATCACAGATTGAAGAAAGAAAAAAAAAAAAAAAAAAAAACCCACTACAAACTTCAAAATCAACCCAGCATAAATATATTTACAAGTCTAAATCACAGAATGAAAGAAAAACCACTACAAACACAGAATAAAAAAAATAGAAAAAAATTTGCCCAAATCTGGTCACAAAGAAATCCCAGAGTTTCCCAAATCCAAATAAAACCAAAAAACCCCATAATGGGGTAACAAAAAGATCGGTGAGGAGGGTACGACATAGGCAAGGAGCTGTTGTGGATGTTCGCGATTTGGGTCGCGATCTAGACATGGCATGAGCGAGGAGGATAACGTCGTTTTGAGGGCGTAAAAGGTGGGATTGGGATAGATAAATTTGGTGGAGGTGATGAATGGGGATGTGGGTTTTGTGGTACTTGACAGAGAGCTTGAGGGAATGAAGGGAATGAAGGGTGGTGATGTTTGGGATTGAAATGAACACCATGGTTGCAAGGATTATGTGATTGTAAATTTTGTGTTTTTTTTCTTTTTGATATGGGGAAGTGGCTAGAGCCTGAAGAAAGTGAATTGGTGGCGATGCCGAGAGTAAAATAGTGTCGAGGGGGAACGTGGTGCGTCTCGAGTTTTTGCCTTTTTGGTCTTTGTTTCTTTCTCTGTAGAGGGGGAACACAGTGCATCTCTCATGGCTCAAAGCAGCTCGGCAATGGCAGATGGTAAGAGAGAAGAGTTAAGATGAGAGAGAGAGTAACTGAGATGAGATGTGAGCACCAAAAAATTAACTTCCATTCGTTTTTGGCGTTAGTTAGCCACGTGGCTAAATTTTAAGCAGGGTATCACATGCACTAAACCTAACTTACTGTATATAAATTTTGCCCTTGCTCTAATGTCTCTCTTTTATCTCAGTACTTATCGTCAGTCTCTTTTTTCCCTCCGTACTTATCTCTCTTCTTTTATTTTCCATCAAGTCTTCTCATTTTCTATCAAAGAACCAGAGTGAGCTCTGGTGAGACCGGACAAAACCATGACGAAGGTAACGACATCCCAGCAACAACAAATGTGGACGGACTTGATCTATAAAGATTGATGTGAAAAAGGGACGTCATAGTGTTTGATCTATAAAGATTAGATCAACGCGAGGATAATGATCTATAAGCATTTTCAAGTCTATAAGCATTTAGTCTACCTAAGCATTTTCTTTTTTTTTTTTTTTGGAAAATTACCTAAGCATTTTCAAGTCATTGTGATTTTTGCTTTCAAAAAGTATAAGGCAGTGGAAGTGGAAGTGAAGTAACGGTGGAAAATATACAAATTTGTTTTATTTCTTTGTTTATATATACATATATTTAATCTATGAATAGAGAACAAAATCAATCGTACAGTGGGTTTTCATTTTTCTAATTTATCTTTTTGTTGGTGGTGTTGTAGTGATGTGGAAAAAAAATAAATAAATAAATGGGGAGTGGGGTTTACTTGTATGGCGAAAAAAAAAAAAAAAAAAAAAAATAAATTGGTTTTATTTGTTTGTTCATGTAATAGAATTGTGAAAATTTGTTTAGAAAAAGTCTATGATATTTTTTTTTATCATAAATGGTTTGTGTATATCTTTATTGCATACACAATACGCATTTGTCTATATTTTTTTATTACATTGTTCAAATTATATAAAAGTATGAAGGAGATATACACAAATCATGACCTATTTTTTTTTATTAGTAGTCATTAATTTAAGCCACAACGTAATACTTTATTTTTTGGATTATTTTTCGTTGTTGAAGATTTTTTGTTGTTAATTTTGTATTAATAGTAAATGTATTTTTAGCCTTGTATTGAGATATTTAAAAAAAAATTGTTAATTACATAATGTATCCTAATAATATATTATTTAATAGGAAGAATGCATTCTCTAAAATACCAACCAAACACAATTCCTTTCAACATAGTCACTTCTTAATAATAATTTCAGTATTTTACCAAGTATACAATTTTTTGCAAAATACATTTTAAAGAGTGCATTCTCAAAGTAAATTTCAATATTTTATCAAATGTATAATTTTTTGCAAAATACCTTTTAAAGAATCCATTCTCCAAATACAGAATTCAAACGCAACTTTAGCGGTGGGTAAAGTGGGAGAACTTTCTAAAACCTGTTTTGATGCTTTGAAAGTGGGGGAAATTGGAAACAAAGCAGTGAGTGCCTTGGGAAATTAAATCCATTTTGGATGTTTCAGTTCTTGCAATGTCTTTTATTTCTTGCTCTTTTGTCTGGATTAATAGAGACAAAATTGTGTAAATGGGGTTTGACTGTTTGTATTTGTGTTTATCATAATTCTTAACCATTGTTTTCTTTTGTTATTAAAAAGTCCCGTCTTATTAAAAAAAGAAAAAGAATGCATTGGCAGTGAATCTGTGAAGTCGTATTTGCAATACAAGACCAATCAATATCCAAATGTGCTCACAACGAATTCTTCAAATAAATGAAATTAATTACATAAATAAATCAATAACAATAATAAGAAAATCCATAAGCAAATCTACCATCATCTACATCACCAAAACCCCAGCAAACACCACAGCAGCCACAGATCCAGCGAGTGCGAAACGGTTCGAAACAGCACCGTTCTCTGGCGTTGTAGGCGCTTCAGATGGTGGCGCGGAGATCGACGACGGAGAATTCGCCGGAGCCTCTGACGTAGCCGGAGATGGCGACGGCGGAGAGTTCACGGTTGTCGGAGAAGGCGCAGAAGCCTGTGGAGAAGGCACTGAAACTGGTGGTTTCGCTGCCGGGGACGGCGCCGCAGAAGTAGGAGACGTTGCCGCCGGTGGAGATTTCTTAGGAGAAAGTGCTGGAGATGACGCCGGAGATTGCGCTATGGTGGAGCCCACCAACATTGCTGCCATTAGCAAAAGAATCGCAGTGCTTAGAGTGAGCCATTCTAGAAGCTTCTAAGAGAAAAAAAAAGTGTGTATTTGATATTTGTGATTGTTATGAGAAACACCAAGGTGTGTCAGGGTATTTATAGGAGGAGGATTGAGGTCGAAATTACGATTATGCCACTTTAGAGATCAAACGGTGAGGGATTGCTTCATTGACTCATGGTAAAACTGTGATCTCATGATGATGATAGTTGAAACACACCTGATCTGACCGAGTAGACAACTCAGACTAGAACACGTTTTGATGCTTTCTCACTAAGGGTACAGTTGTCATAGCGAATGTGAACCGTTTGATTGACTTGCTTTACTTGTAACGGTCGAAAATAAGACGGTGCAGATGTCACTGACCCATTCACATGGGCTGATCATAATTGAAACGGTCCAGCTGTTTTGGTAATCACTAATCCAATTTAATTCCTAATTTCCTTATAAAGCAATTCTCGCCCTTTACAGCTTTTCCCTTTCTTCTTTTAATCACCAAATATATATAGAAAGAAGTTAGAGAGAATCTTGGCTGGATATGACTTATTCGTTTTTTCATTGGATTTTATATAATCATTTCTTGGAACAAAAATGAGATACAAGTTGCTTCCATGGATTATATTACCATTCTTATGGCAAAAACACGGTTTGATGATTTTTTTTTTTGGGGTGAATCAATGCTGTCTAATTAGAGTTATGCAAGGTGTATTTATATAAATCTTATTATTATTCAATTGGAAACTACTGTAATCATTTTAGTGGTGTTAAATGAATGTCCAATACGTGGAACTATAAATCTAGTGATACAATAAATTTTCTACTGATTATGATAAGCATATAGTAAAATTAATGTCAGTGATGATCCCATATGAAAGTAATATTTTGTACTAATCATAATTTGTCACCTTAATAAATAATGAATGAATTTTTTTTTCTTAAATGGTGTAAATATAACAAACTAACTGCCAAACTTCTATCTTAATTAAAAAAAATAAAATATAATGTTGGACCATAATTCTAATAATTACCCTTCAAGCTTTTAATTGATCGCAATATATTTAGGTAGTTTACAAAAGAAACAAATGAATTTTTTTTTTTTTTTTTAGAATAGAATAGAATGATTAAATTGAGAATTAAGTAATAAGAGGAATGAGAGGAAATATAATGGAATGTCGTGTGGTTTTTTTTTTTTTTTTTTTTTTTTTTTTTTTTCTATACCTTAATTTACAAGCATATTCGTGATGAGGAAATAATAACATTAACATCCACTATTTATTTCCATTTCATTACTCTCAAATTGAATACCTTTACAAACATCTTCCTAATAAGGGAACTGGAACATCTACTACTTATTTTGATGTTTTCATTTCATTCCTCTCAAATTCCTTCTTTTTAAACGTTAATTAACATGATTGGCATCTTGGATAATGATCATGATTCGTGACACATCATGCAAGCCTAAAGAAATTGACCGTAACATGTACTCTTTTGCTTTCATCTTCTTATTTGAGATTTTTTTTTTTTTTTTTTTTTTTTCCACAACTTTCAATTTGATTCAAAAACTTAAAGCACCTTGCACGTCTCCGTAGTCAGGTTTATACTAGGGGTGTCAAATGGGTGGGTTTGGGTGGACATTAAATGGGTTGGGCCTTTAAAACCCAGTAGCCCATTTAAACCCATTTAATAAAATAGATATTTACCCAAAATACCCTTAAAGCCTAAAATGATGAAAAAACAATTAAAACTTAGAAAAATTACTGAAATACCCCTCGGAACCTCCAAAATGACCAAAACCTCTTAGAATCTTTTTTTTTTTTTTTTTTTCAGGTTTGGGCTTTTTTGTTTATTTTTCCTTGCTTTTTTTATTTTTATTTTTATTATTATTATTTTTTTGTTTGAGCTTTTTGTTGATGCCCAATAAGCAACCCAATTAAAGCCCAATTAAACTCAACTTAATTAGGTCTAAGTGGGCTAGCACCCATTTGCCCATTTATTAAATAAGTGGGGTTTGGTTGGGTAAATTAGTGGGTTTGGGTTTGGGTGCATTTCAATTTCGATTATATCATGCATGATGAAATTTACATCTTTTCGGGATCGAAATTTAGAAAAAACGAAGACAAAATACTTTTTTTGGTCCTTATATTTTTGGATGTTTTCATTATGGTTTATTTGAGTCCCAGCTTATTATTATTATTGTTTTAAATCTTCTCATTAAATATTATATGTCCAAAAAATCGAGGACCGAAACACCCCCAAAATATGTGTCATCATCAAATATATCATAGGGAATAAAAAACACCACCCACAACCGAACAAGTTTGACTATAAACCGACGTGTGAGCTTATAGTCAAAATACTTTGTAGCCAAAATAGGCTAAAAGTATAGCATCACTGATTTTTTAATTTTTTAGAGAGAGATAAAAATTCTCAATTTCGGCGAAAATATATTGCAGCATATTTTAAAACTTTCTAATATTGCAGCATTTTTACAAAATGTGTTTTGTATTTTGCCTATCTTTGGAGTTTTGAGCAAATAATGATGAAAACAAATTTTAAAGCTCCCAGAATCCTAGAAATTACCCAAGTGTGTAGATCGAATGAGAGTAGTGGCAGTAGGAATACAAATTTTCTCAGAACCAATTATAAAATAAAAATTTGTGTTAACAAAATTATTCGAATAAAATTTCACCATATTTAAGTATTGAACGCCAATTCCGGAATATAATAAGAAAATATTAAAACAAAGAATATAAATACAAAATGTAATTTGCAGTAGACCTCACATCACATAGAAGAATGAATCAAATAAACAAATAGAATAAAACCAAAAACAAGCTGCGGATTTCATTCACTCAGGACACTTCTAAAACACCAAAACGGCAGCAGCGACTACCGCGAAACCCACAGATCCAGCGAACCCGACTCTGTTCAAAACGGCACCGTTCTCAGCCGGCCCAGGAGCTTCAGAAGGTGGAGAAGCAATTGACACGGGAGGACTCCCTGGAGCCTCAGAAGAAACCGGAGGCTGAGATGGAGGAGATTTCACCACTGTCGGCGACGGAGCACTCGCCGGTGGAGATACCGGAGTCTTAACAACGGTCGGTGACGGCGCCGAGGCTTTAGGAGTAGGCGCTTGTGTTGGAGATTTCGCTGGAGATTGGGCCAAGGTGGAGCCCACAAGTACCGCCATTAGAATCAAAGAGACAAAGTTAAAGCTAGCCATTATAGAAAAGTTTAGAGAGAAGAAGGTTGAGAGTTTGAGACTGAGGGCTTGGGTTTGAGACACAGAGAAGAAACACTGAGTGCATGTATATATAGTGATTTTCCTAACGTCTATATCACAGATCTCGAGTATGATCGGACGGTGGAGATTCATTGTTTAGACTTTCAAAAAAGAAAGAAAAGAAAAACACGGTTCGGTGCTTTTCTGGGTGACTTGACTACTAAGGTACAGTTGGCTATTAAATCATGGACGTACACGTGGGTTGGGGCCGTTGGATAATAATATTAAAATTTCCATGTTTGTAACGGTCGAAAAAACGGTAGGTTTACGTAGGGACAGGGGGTTGTTCACAACGTGGTACGCGGTTGGACCGTATATACATCGAACCTGAACACGTTGTTTGAAAGGTGTGACCTGGAGACTGGGTCCGGAAGAAAAAGAGAAAGAGTAAAACTAAATACTAAAAAAGTAAAAAAAGAAAAGAAAAAGAAATAAAGATAGTAAACTAAAGGGTAATGTTTTTACTTTCATGCTTTGACCAGACCACGCATGTACCTCACATTCGACTCATCCTAAAGACACTTAAAATTAGGTGTAGTAAAAACTAAAAGAGTATATTAGAGATATAATTTATTTTATAATTATTTATTCACAAACTGATATGGTATTGATGTGACAGTATATCACATCAATAATTAAAACACTAAATTAACACGTCAATATTAATTTAACAAAATCATTAAAATTTAAAAATTAAAAATAAAATTAAAAAAACCTAACCCATGAGACTAAAACGGGAAACCTAGCACTGCCCCCTTCCAAAAAAGTAAAAATTGAATATGAAACGATATCCTATTAAAAAATCTCTCTATGTTTTTTGGGATATGGGTTTTTGCTTGGGTTGGTGAAAAATTGTATGTTTTGATTTGTTTGTGAGATTTGATGGGGGATCTCATCTGGGTTGGGATCGAGTGGACATGGGTTTTGAAGGATTTGTTGGATAGAGAGAGAGGATCGTTGATTGCTTTGATTTTTTTTGCTATTGTGTTGGGTTTAATTTGTTTGGTTGATTATTATGCCATAGATTGTTCAAGGATGAATTGAATGGTTGATTATTATGCCATAGATTGTTCTGGTGAAAATGTTTGTGGAACTGATTTGGGAATTTCATTTTTCCATGGGAAAAAAAAAAAGGAACAAACCTATGTGGGTGGGCGTCGACGGTGAGGATGGGCTTGGAAATAAAGGTTTCGGATGGTGGGACGATGGGACATGAGTGGTGGGTGGTTGTCGATGCCAACGACGGCAGTGAAGTGTGAATGTGAAGTTTCCAGTGGGGATAGTTTCAGATTTAGGTGGTTTTAAAATTTTAATGATTTTATTATTGTTAAATGTTAATGCTGAGCTGTTAATATAATGTTTTGATTGCTGACATGGTATTCTCTACTTAAGATATCACGTCAGCTTGTAAAGGTTTAGTTGTAAAATAAGTTGTGTCTCTAGCATTATTCAAAATAAAAATAAACCAAAACTCATTAACCTACCTTGATTCGCTGATGCTTTAAAGGTCACAAGCTACTATGGCTTGTACCTAGTTTGTTAGCGTAGGCATTGGGGGGTTTGTACATGCTTATGCATTACTCACTTGTACCTAGGTTGTTACGGTTGTTCAAGCTTTAGAATGCTTGTACTTTGATGATCTAGACTAGCCAATGAGAGACTTGATCTAGATCCACCAATGGTAAGCTTGCATGCATTTTCACCATACAAGCCGAGCCTTAGGGCCGGCTCAACCAAAAGCAAAATGAAATTCATATTTTAATATTATAATATAAAAAAATTATATTAATTAATATTTTAATAAAAAAAATCTCATTTTAATTATAAAATGCCTCATTTTAATAGTCGCCTTAGGCCCCAAAAAAAATTGAGCCAGCCCTGCCGAGCCTATATCCTTATATTCTTTTCATTCTTGTAAATCATCCATTGAAATACAAAGTAAAGCTTAGTTTATTCTTCCTTCCCTCTAGTTTCTCTCTCTATAATAATTAGCATAATTTTAGATTGCTTAGTTAATTAGGCCTAGTTCTCCTTAAGAACTACCAAATTGTGAGATTGAGTGTGTGAAATTGGAATCAAGGTAGCAAGGGATTTGGGTTCCTATCAAATGTTTTAGTCATTTTGGAGGTTTTGATGGTGTTTTATTTAGCAAAAAAAAAAAAAAGATGGTGTTTTTAAAGATTTTAGGGGTATTTTTATCATTTTTTTTTATTAGGTTTTTGTAGCATTTTGATCACTTTTTGGAGGGGGATTTTGTAGATTTCGAGAGCATTTTGTTCATTTTTTAAGGTTCATAAATATTTTTGTTATTTTGTAGGTTTAAGGGGTTTTGTTCCCCGAGGAGAGGATTTTGATGCTTTAAAGGTCACAAGCTACTATGGCTTGTACCTAGTTTGTTAACCTAAGCATTGGGGGGTTTGTACCTGCTTGTGCATTACTCACTTGTACCTAAGTTGTTACGATTGTTCAAGTTTTAGAATGCTTGTACTTTGGTGATCTAGACTAGACAATCAGAGGCTTGATCTAGATCCACCAATGGTAAGCTTGCATTCATTTTCACCATGCAAGCCGAGCGTATATCCTTCTATTCTTTTCATTCTTGCAAATCATCCATTGAAATACAAAGTGAAGCTTAGTTTATTCTTCCTTCTCTCTAGTTTCTCTCTCTAGAATAATTAGCAAAATTCTAGATTGCTTAAATAATTAGGCCTAGTTCTCCTTAAGAACTACCAAATTAGTAGACCAACCTTAGCCTTGTATGGCTAACTTGAATGCACGGGTTGGCTAGTCTATCTTTCATTCCTTTTGTCTAAACACTATTTTGATGCCATTTTAATACTTTAAAGGTCACAAGCTACTATGGCTTGTATCTAGATTGTTAGCCTAGGCATTGGAGGGTTTGTACATGCTTGTGCATTACTCACTTGTACCTAGGTTGTTACGGTTGTTCAAGCTTTAGAATGCTTGTACTTTGGTGATCTAGACTAGCCAATGAAAGGCTTGATCTAGATCCACCAATGGCAAGCTTGCATGCATTTTCACCATGCAAGCCGAGCCTATATCCTTCTATTCTTTTCATTCTTGCAAATCATCCATTGAAATACAAAGTAAAGCTTAGTTTATTCTTCCTTCTCTCTAGTTTCTTTCTCTAGAATAATTAGCATAATTCTAGATTACTTAGTTAATTAGGCCTAGCTCTCCTTAAGATTGAAAATGTATACGCCCCTATAGCGTAAAACATTTTCAGCCCCCAAGAGGGTTTTTCTTCTGATCAACGAAAAAATAAAATTGGTTTGACCAATTTTTATGTTAACCCAAACACTAGAAAATAAGTAAAACATTTTCTGAAAAATGTTTTAAGCCAAAACAAACAAGGCCATAATAAGTCAATATCTTTGATTTAATTAATTACTACATTTTTTATGGTAAATTTAATTACTAGACGGCAGGTTTTTTTTATTTTTTGATGAGTTACTAGACGGCGGGGTTAGTATTGAAATAGAATTGCTATTATGAATTAATATCATTTCCCGGGTAGCGGGAGAAAAACGTTTTCGTGGTAAGCTTGAGACAAAATATTAGACTAGAGAGAATCTAAAGTCTAAAGTCTAAAGTCTAAAAGAAAGTTTTTGGCTAGGCATGTCCAGAATGCCATTCATATAGTGCTTCATTTAGATCTACAAGCTTTGGCATAATCCTATGAATAATAAGCATGGTGATTCATCAAAAGTATCCTAATATCAGGGTCGGCCCTAGAAATTATGAGGTTTAGGGCGATGCAAAAAAATGAGACCTTCTATTTTTAAAAAAAAAAAAAATTTATTGAAAAATTACTCTATATATGGTTTCTACTACAAAATTACTAATTAAACTTTTATATTCAATATTTTCTAACAAATCTTGTTCAATAGTCCATTTAATCTTTCTTGTGACATAGTTGATCACAAATAAGATTTTTATAATTTTAACTTTGAAAAACTTCTTTCAATGGATGCGACTGTGACAAGTATAGTCAATAATATTCTATATGCAATAGATGCATTTGGAACAATTCAATTCCTTGATAAAATTTAGTATATTTGTCGCTGGTCTTTTTTCTTTTAGTAAAATCTCTTGTAAGACTTTTAAGTCTAAAAATAAATCAATACCATCAAGTTCAAAAAAAATTATCAGATTTTAAAAAATTTTCAAGATTAATATAATACTTTTTAAAATTATCATAATTTAGTGAAGTTACCTTCTTCACATCAAATAAATACCAAAAATTATTCTCATACAAACTTAGGTTAGAGAAATAAATTATTATTAGGCTGAATTTAAAGACTTGTTTTAAATATATGAGCCTTTTTAATTTTTGTATATATAAATATATCAAGAACTTTCAATAAGGGCCTTAAAAAAATTTGGGATGAGGCCTAATTTTGAGGTGAGGCTTAGGACGGTCGCCCACCTCGCCCTTGCCCAGAGTCACCCTTGCTAATATGGCAATTACAAAGGGAAATCGTATCTTTCTGTTTATTTCCAGCTAAAATTTTTATTGTGATATAGAAGAAAATAGGGAAAGATATTTCAATCCAAACATATGGAGCCAATGAGAATAAGTAGCAGCCCTGTTTGGTACACCATTTTCAAAACGTGTTTCCTTATTTGTATAACAAAAACCGCGGGCTTTACTAATAAAATTTGCGTTTGGACACCGGTTTCACATTTTGTTCTTGAAAACTTTTTCTTTTTTTGGTGGGTCTCACACTGTTTTTCAAAACAACATGTTGTTTTAGCCTATTCCGAGAACAAGTTGTTCTCAGCATTTATTACCATTGATATACACAATTGCTACTATTTACAAAAATCCCTCCCACCTGTGAGCTGCCCTTCCAGAACCACCCACGCCTCTCTCTCTCTCTCTCTCTCTCTCATTACACCTCTGCTCCTCTCTCTCGCCTACCCTCATAATTAATTCGGCTACTCCTAATTAAACTTCTTACTTCCCTCTCCATTAACTGAGAAAGTATCTCTTATTTCCGAAATACCAGCTCACCACCGTGATTTGGTATTTTAGTCTAATGAAGGAATGACATTTGTATTAATAAAGCCAAGTCAACTTATTGCTACAACCAAAATGACAATTTAATTCCTCAAAAATTTCAAACCCCCAAGTTGACTTAGCTTTATTAATACAGGTGTCATTCTTTCATTGGACTAAAATACCAAATCATGGTGGTAAGCTGGTATTTCGAAAATAGGAGATACTTTCTCCCATCAATTGGGATGAGTTCATTTAATACTCCTCCTACTCTAAGTGTGGATCTAGACAGAGAAATCCATATTTTGTGACCATCCCTTCATCAATTTAATAATTCTCCCACATCAACAATAATGCCCCAAAATCAAACTCAAAAAAACTTTCCTTTCTTCAAAAAATAATTCTCCTTTATCAACAATCAACAATAATGCCCCTACATCAACAATCAAGAATAATTTTTTAAAGTTAATCATCAACAAGAACGACATTACTCAAACTCAAAATCCTTTGAACATATACACTGACCATTACACAATATTTGCTTATTTGATATAGCATAACAATTCAATATATAATTACTCTATATAGCAGACTACTTCATAACTCAATATAGCATACTACTTCAACCTTGTTGGGTGGTGCGGCATGGTGCTGTGTCTTAGTGTGTGTGTGAGAGAGAGAGGAACTTCAATCTTGGGGAGCTGGTGGTTGCAGTGGTCTGGTGCTTGCGACGGCTTGAGCGAGGACGTTTGGTGGGTGGGCCAACATGGATCCGTTGGTGTGGGTGAACGTCATCATGCGTCACAGCGTCAAGGGGGCTAGGTTTTCTGTCCGTGTGAGAATGAGGTTTGCGGGAGGTTTGGGGGGTTTGTATATAAAATGGATGAAATCCCCTACAATTTTTTTAGGTGCAACCAAAAATATAAATGGAAAACTATGTACCAAATAGAAAGATTTATTTAAATTTTGTTTCAAAATGTGATTTGAAAATAAGTGTTAAACGCAATTTTTTCTTCAAAAACAACTTCAAACCAGTTTTCAAGTTTCATCTTGAAATTTTGAAAAAGTCAGATTTTGAAAACAGAAGACGAAAACATGTACCAAACAGGTCCGCTCTCATAGCATTAATTCCCAAACAATTATGTTACAAGTGCCACTCATTCCCACATTTTGCCTTGGTAAAACCTTGAAAAAAATTCATGAGAAATCACTTAGTTGTCACATCTTCAAGAACAATAATTCAGAAATTCACCAAGCCATCACACAATATAATTTTTTTTTAAAAAGGGATTGGTTTCCCTTGTTAGAATTACGATTAATAGAGTAAAGAATGAATGACAATAAAGTACAATTAATTGCCAAAAATCTTAAGAAACTTTTTGGCTAGACATATAGCCATGTCTTAGATTCAGGCTGAGTAAATTTAAATCAATTAGAAAATTAATTGTATCTTGTGATTGATAACAACACCTTCCCCAAAGTCAGGAGTATCTGTATTTCAGACTTGATTTGTGGAAGTCTCATTTCGGCTGTGTACCATTTTTAGGGCAGGCAGCATGACTTATGTCTCAGATGCAGCATCAGATGGACCACTGACACTCGGTTTACCACTGCCACTGATAAGACTGCTTAAGTGGCCATTAAATTCTAATCCATAGACATGGCCCATTTTAGCCCTCTTAGTCTCCAAATATCTCCGGTTTTCCGTTGTGATGGGTGTTACTAGAGGGACCCTACCCACAACTGCCAAACCATAACCCTTGAGCCCAACATACTTAGCAGGGTTGTTTGTCATCAGCTTCATTGTTCGAACACCCAAATCTCTAAGTATCTGCAGTGACAAAGGCAATAAATTCATGTCAAAAGAAGGCAACTTAAAACATGTCTAGTTTAAACAAAGCACAATTAAATATTTTTAGGGTTCGTTTGTACTGTTTACGATATAATTAGCTATTATTTTATATAAGTTTTTATTCGAATTGAGCATTTAAACAAAGCAAATATGCATTTTTAGTTTTAACTCTTGATTAAAAAATTGAAATACAATTATTAGCACATTAAGTAAGTTGTCTTTATTGAATCAACAATGCTAAAATCTTAAAGTGTTTGCTTTATTTATAGTTTTATACACATTACGGTCATACAATTCAATGCACAATTGTTGCAAGATCATCTTTAGACCAACTTTTATGTCCAACAAATTGTTGTAAGTTTTGAAAGGTTGTGTGCACACTGAAAGATGTCACTTCATCTTGTTGTCAAAGTATGTCCAAAAGAAGAACTTTGTTTCCAAAAGCAATTGAAAGTGTTATGATTAAAAATAAGTTGAATGCTTTGTGAAACACTAATCAATGTGCTGTCCAAGAGAAGGTATCTTGTGCATCCAGCATATATATCATATCTCTTACATACTGTGGGGGCCCAATTGTGTGGGGCCTACATTATGTGAGAGAGATGATACATATACCGGATGTATGAGATAAAAATTGGTTGTCCAACTTAGAACATAGAAATCCTACTCTAAAGTACCTGTGCACCAATGCCATATTCTCGGGAGTCAACGGGCAATCCCAACTCCTCATTGGCTTCCACTGTATCACGCCCATCATCCTGTAGATTATAAGCATTAAGTTTGTGGCCCAAACCAATGCCCCTCCCTTCATGTCCACGGAGGTACACAAGTACACCCCTGCCAGCAGCCTCAATCTGCTGCATGGCAAGAGCCAGCTGATTCCCACAGTCACATCTGGCTGATCCAAATATATCACCTGTAAGACATTCGGAGTGTACTCTCACGAGAATATCTTGCCCGTCCCCAATGTCCCCCTGTTTACATGTTGACATAGTTAAAAATCAAAATGACAAATAATAATGGGAAAGCAATCCTTATACCTTAAAAAAAAATGTAATTTTAAATTTTAGTTGCTATGCTAGAGGCAGCAGTAAGAGTTCTAACTCTATTAGAGGAGCTTACCCAAATGGCTCTCCCTTAGGTACTAATTTTTTGTACAGACCTCGGGCTTTTTAATGCATATACTCAATAACATATAGCTCTCTATCTCTCTATTTGTACACACACACACACACACACACACAAATCACGTCACGTCACATCACATAACAGATTGAGACATAGTGTCGTTCATTCTAGAAACCACAGTACCAGAATAATTCGAGTAGCCTAGTCTTAATGGCGCCTTCTATTATTATTATTTTTTTCTTGAAAAGTAAATACAACTCAGACACCTATATGAGATTGAAACCATTGTCCAAAGAACATTGGCCCTTCAAGTAATTTTATTTTGGTTGTGGTTGTTCACTTGTTCTTGCAATGAGATAATTTAAAAAATAAATAAATCAGACAATTTGACTATCAAAATTACAAGCATTGCTTACCTTAACCATTGCAATATGCTCAATCCCATCCAAGATAGATCTATAGCAGTAGGCCATAAATGGCCCCCACATTGTAGGTATCCTGGCAGCAGCAGAGTGATCTACTAATTTATCTCTCTTCCTTCTATACCTGACAAGGATTATCCATGTTAGACCGGGCTCCCTTTAATGTTCCAATGAAAAAGCACCAAAACTACAAGTTGGGTATCAAACACCTCAATAGAAGTTAATACTTGGACATAAGAAAAGTTCCCAGTTTAGCTTGAAGCTTGATAATACTTATCCAGGTTGTGCATATCATAAGCAACAAAAAGGGCAACCCAAGAGGGTTGACTTTCCAACTCTCTTTTAAAATTTTAAAAAATTCAACATTGATTAGTATGAGAAAAAACTTTGACCTTAAAATTCAAGTAACAAAACATTTAATGACAGCTATGATGTATATGAGCATGCATATATAACTTGGAAGATCCCTGATGGTATTAATGTGAATTGCAATATAATAATCAGCTGACTCTTAAAGGGGGTTGGATTCAATCAAGAAAGTTGATCTCCTTCTTAATACATTTTAACTGTAGATTAACATATAGACATTAATGAAGCAAGTCAACCATATGTTTTTGTATAATGTGTATAATTAAAAATATTCAAAACAGAGGTAATATTTACCTAATCAAATCAGCAATAGATATAATTTTCAACTTCTCCTGCTCTACAAATTGACGAAGCTTTGGTAATCTAGCCATGGAACCATCGTCATCGACAACCTCACATAGAACTCCAACAGGATCCAACCCAGCAAGCATGGCAAGATCAACAGAAGCTTCTGTATGTCCAGCTCTTTTCAAAACACCACCTTCTCTGTATTTCAGTGGAAAAATATGGCCTGGGCGGTTGAAATCATCAGGTTTTGAATCTCCGGATGCAAGAGCCAATACTGTTGTTGCCCTATCACTAGCTGATACCCCTGTGGTTGTACCATGTTTGGCATCCTATACAAATAACATATGTGCATTAACAAAATTGAAATCAACAATAGTTAAAGAAAAGATAAATTATTTAAATACTTAAAAAAGCCAATTCTAAATTAGATTATAGCCAGGTGGGTCGTGTATCCGGAGTTTACAATCCAAGGATGGATCCGAAGGGCCCTGCTTTGGTGAGGTTCTTCGTCATAAAAAAATAAAAATAAAAAACTCTACAGTAGAGCAAAATACTCATCCTATATCGCAAGTCACTATCAAATGCAACTTCTTTGAGATGGTAGATTAGGCTTTAAAAGGTTTTATGACTATCATATTATCATAATTATAATCACAATCACCAATATCCTTTTCTTTAATAAGTAATGAATAATTATCTTAAAAAACTGAAATGACTACAAAAAATCAAGGAAAAAGTAAACAGATATATACTCAACTGTCCCCCCAAAAGACTTGGGTGTATATAGATTCAAAATATCTACAGGATTAGGGGGTCTACACTTATCTAATGACAACAATGAAATAAGGAACTGACAAAATAAACTTGGTTCTCTCAAGTGACAGCTCTTGCCCCTCAAAAGTCCTATTTCTCTCTTTCCATAAGGTCCACATGAGACATGATAGCACTACATTCCAGACTCTATATCTGAAAGGATTAGGTCTCCTTCTCCAACACTGAAGAAACATGTTTCACTGATTTAGGCATCACCATCTAATGCGGAACAGCACAAAGTCAAAATCCCATCTAGCAACAATTGGGCAATGGATGGCAAATGATCCATGCTGTCATCACTTTGCTTGCACATACAATATCACAATCACTAATATCCCTCAAACATGTAGTTAATATTACCTTCAAAATCTGTTAAAATGGCATAGTTTGTGAACATACAAATGCATTATATAAGTGCAATTTTAGACAAAACACTTAAATTTCAAATTTTCAAAGGACTTCTAATGCAATAGTTGTTTGTCAAAATCCACATCTAAATGATACCAAAAGACAAAATTATTAAGATGAAAAACAAATCCAAATGTAAAGATGTCAACTACGAAAAGTACATACCACTGTCACTGTGAATGCAGTACAAAGCTTCTCCTCATTATCCTTCTGGGTTACCATCAAAGGGATTTGTAACCTCTCCAGATCTTCTCCTTTCATGCTCACGCAAACTATTCCAGTTCCATGCTTCACTATAAAAGCCATAGCCTCAGGTGTTGCTAATTGTGCAGCCATTATTAAATCTCCTTCATTTTCTCTGTCCTCATCATCCACAACCACTACCATCTGCATCGCTATACAGAATAAGTTATGGAACGATAACTACTAAAATGTAGAGGACAATCAAAAGTCTAATGCTAATAGATTTTATAACACAACAAAACACAGGAAACAGGCTACCTTTCCTTGGCGAATGTCTTCAATGGCCTCTGGGATGGAAGAAAAACCTTTGGTAGGGCGATCCAAATCAAATTCATCATTTTCAATGGAAAAACCATTACTTGTAAGAGCGGTATCAGCTGCAAGTGTTCCAAATGCAACCGCATCAGGTTGTATCTCAATCCCAACTGATTGATCTCCAATGAGAGTGTTCTTTTCATCAACATTATTTTCATTGGCGTAAGACAGAAGGTCACCTTCTCCAGATATCACAGTAGCTCTAGTTCTACCAACACCTTCAATGCTTAAGGACAATTTGCCACCCAAATGGATCAAGGGCAAATTGGATGCATACCCCTTTGCTAGAGAGAGATTAACACCGTGCAATCCATTGAACAATTTGAAGTTTTTGCATATTCTAAATTCAAGAGAAGGTCAATAAGTACTGAGTTGTAATGGCAGAAGCAGTAGTAAGGATGTACTATGAGCTTGGCATTAAAATGCATGTTCACTTGGAGTGTGTCTAGAAAAGAATGTTTACAATGCAAATCTGAACATAACAAAACAAGGACCATAGATTTTTTTTTAAATTATTATGCCACAATGTGAAAACTATTCAGTTAAAGTACCCCTCAAGGCCCAGAGGAGACATGTTTTTGAAAAGTTGATACATCATAGAGACCTTTATACTAACTTTTACAAACATAAAGCTAAACAATTGATATTATTAAGACGAAAGGTTAAGGAAATGGAAATTCATGCCCATCATTAAACAAAACATAACAAAGTAGTGGAGAAAAATGTGTAGCCAATGACAAGCTGGGTCAAGACCTATAGGGCATTTTTATAAGTATAGGACTTTCATGGTATTGGTTGGTGCAATGGTAGTCTAGTTGGGTAATTTGCAGTAGATTTTAGTTGACTAGGGACCTCTCAATCTAAAAATGTAAACAAAGTGAATTACAAGATGAGACTCCATGAGCTTTGCTAGATTGTTATGCAAGAGATGCTTTTATTCATTATAAGAGTAGAGAACTAATAGAAAGGGGTAAACTAAATAGATGTGCAACATACATGTCAATGCAATGCCCTTCATTCAAGGAGTTTAAATTAATCACAATTCTATAAAGCCCGGCCAGTTACTTCGCATAAAAATATCTGCTACATTTGGCTACTCAACAAATTAAGGAATATAACAGCAAACCAAGGCCCTGTTTGGTTCTGTCCTCCACTAAGACTTATCTGGTTTTAGAGACACAAAAGAACAAAAACAGCGCCAAAGCGCATTTCAGGAACCAGTTTTTCAAGACCTTTTCTTTTAATGCAGTCCTTTGAGAGAACATCATTTGATATCAATCGCTTCATGTTCTTTGTTTTGAGAGATGAAACCACTTAAAACAGCATGTTCCAAAACTTTATTATCATTCTTTAAAAGCTCTTTTTCAAAAAAAAAAAAAAAAAAAAATGTTTTTTAAACACAACCAAATAGAAGCAAAATTCAAATCATTGATATATATTACTTTAAGACTTGTTAAGCAAAAATTCCACTCAACTACGCCCAAGGAATTGTGTGGCTTAGCAGAGTTGCGTTTCCACTAAACAAAGTACAGAAACAAGTAAAAACAGAATTTTACTTTTTTTACCCTCCATTTCTCTCAGCAATTAAACAGAGAAATAGCTTTCTACTTAACATAATAGCATCATATCAATCTTATACCTTCTCTTTAATACTAAAAATTACATATCTATAAAAAATTTGAATCAGATCAGTATAAGGGAAAAGTTACATCCCCAAATACAATACCAATGATAAACAATGGCTACGAAAAGCAAATAACACCAAAGAGTTAAC
This sequence comes from Fagus sylvatica, assembly GCA_907173295.1. Taxonomy (NCBI): domain Eukaryota; kingdom Viridiplantae; phylum Streptophyta; class Magnoliopsida; order Fagales; family Fagaceae; genus Fagus; species Fagus sylvatica. The sequence goes on along the minus strand of CAJSFY010000062.1, from coordinate 56,085 downwards.
AAAATAGTATTTACCATCACAAAGATTGTAAATTTGAACATATGACACAATTGAACATTATTAAAAATGGAGCATCCAACCCAAAACCAATTAGCAATGGGTAGAGAGGCTCATGATCTTATATATAGAGATGCAACGTTTTAAATAATAATCGATATGAGACTTTTTGAATCTCAACAAACGTTAGCAAACCCAAATTATGGTATGCAAATCAAATTCAAGAAGGAACTTAGGGAAGATTTAAGAAAAACCCAACAACACCCAGATGATGAATTTGAACACAAGACACAATTGACCATTAACAAACCCAAGTTTGGTAAGCAAATCACATTCAACAAGGAATTTGTGGAAGATTTAATTAAAAAAAAACCCAACAACACCCAGATGGAGTTTAACTCAAATGATAAAATAAGTGAATTTTAAAGGTGGAGAAAATTTCAAAACATAAGCATTAGAAGGAGAATGAAGAGAAAAGAAGACTTACTGCAGGCGAGAGAGAGTTGTTGTTGTTGTTGTTGTTGAAGGACAAGAGATGTTGATGGAAGCCATTGTTTCTAGCTGGAATCCAACAAGAGCTCAAAGAAAATGGCTTTTGAATCCTCAAACCAAAATGGGTTCTCTCTTATATTATATATTGTGGGAAAAAGAAGCAAGTAGGAGAAGGGCGGAACTTAGGCAGAAAGAGATTATGAACCAACGGCGAATTGAATACGGAAGAAAGAAAAGTCGGTTCTGTAGGTGACGTAATTCTGTCCCCAACTATTAATACTACATTACATTGCTTACCCTTTTTTAATTCTTTAATAATTAATTTATTTATTTGTAATAAAGAATTTGATAAAATGTCAAAGATAAAACTTATCGTACGATTTACTTTCTTTGATACATTAGGTTCTCAAAATGAATTCAAACATACAATTACATTGAATTTAATTACTCTTGAAGATATCACTTTTTGTGTTTTATTATTAATTAGGTAATGGGAAAAAAAAAAAAAAATCTTTGAACTTAAAAGATACCTTTTAAGCTCCTACTAAGTTGTCACATGTGAAAAAGATACCACTCTTGAATTTTAAGGTGTGACAACTTTGAACTTAAAATGCATTAATAAATTATGAAAGATTTTCTTTTTTTTCTTAATATGTTTTGCCATGTAAAGAAGATAGTAATCCACTATGATAGAAAATAAATACATAAAGAAATCTCAATAAAAATGTAAGAAAAAAAAATTGAGATTATAACTAGAAAAGATAAAAGCCTTAGGCTAAACAAATATTAAGAATATTTTTTTGAAATGTCTTTTGTTTAGCTTGAATTCTCATTGGGTTTAAATATATTGTTAATTCCTAAAGTTTTACTTGTTTAACATTGTTCGTCTCTTAAGTGTTTCAAACGCAAGTTTTTAGTTCAATGTTTAAAAAGATGAGCTCTATTGGTCCCTATGAGTGTTTATAGTCCCTAATGCTTTAAAAAAAAAATATTTTTGGTCCCTAAATGATGCGAATTAAGAGACCAATAATGCTCAATATTTTAAACTTTAAAGACTAAAAGCACTCACAAGGACTGATAGTACACATTTTTAAAACGTTAGATACTAATATCGCTTATTTGAAATGTTATGGACCAGGGGCGAAGGGAGGGTCGAACGAGTGGGGGGGAGTTTGCAATTTTCCTCCTCCCTTATATATATTATATATATATATATATATATATATATTATATATAATTAAAATATAATTTATCTATAAAATTTATTAATGCCCCTTAGAATTTTTTTTTTTTTAAAATTGTATTACATTTATGTAAATGATTGACACATCAATTTTTTTTCTTTGTATTACTCTTATACCATATATATGTAGCTCATTAGATCAAAATATATCCAAAGTATATTTTCTTAAAAATGTATAAGTTTATATAAATGATTAATGCATTATTTTTTCCATTATTACTCTTATGATATACATAACTCATTAAATCACAACATATTTACAATACTTGTTCCTATAAAATTTTAGGCAAATAATATTTCCGTACTATTTTTTTTATATTTTCGCACCATTGGTGTAGAAATATCAAAAAATGGTTCACAAAATCACTCATCTTTTGATATTTCCGCACCAAATGGTGAGGAAATATAAAAAGGTAGTGCGAAAATAGCACTGTCCAAATTTTATACAAATAAATAATGTATTTTTTTTTTTCCTTAGTACTTTTATGTCATAAATAACTCATTAGCAATACTAACATTTTTTTTTAGAATAAATGACAATTACAAATTTCGTAGAGAATTAACAATTAACAGCCCCAAAAAATATTGGGACTAAGGTTTGGTTGTTGTTGTTGTTGTGAAGAATTAGCAATATAGATATGATAGGTTATTTTTTGGATTAAAATAATTTTTTTGATATATTTATCTTGGCTCCCTCTGGAAAAAAAAAAAAAAAAATGGCTCCACCACTTTCATGGATAAAATGTGCAACATATATAAATGTTAGAGACTAATAATGTATTTTGGCCTTTGATTTGTTTGATACCAATTTTCTTAATAGTAATATCATACTAGAGATGGTTTAAGAATGAGATATTTTAGCATGAGCAAAAAATTATGGAATTTTATGAAGTTTGTTATATTTTTATCTTTTCATTAATAAATGTGTCGTTTCGATATTCCAAACTTGAGAAGGAGATTTTTTTTTTTCCTCAGTTTATATAGTTTATGTAAATCTTTTTTATAGATACAACTATAATGTTATTAAGTTTAATTTTTTTTAATTCCAATAAATTAATAAAAATAAACTCTCCAATACTAAGGGGACGGCCAAACTTGCTAAAAAAATGTTTTATTTTATGTTTTTGGGCCAAATATGACTCTTATAATGTTTATTTGAAAAATGGACTGATTCAAAATCGTCTTTTTCAAAGACGATTTTTGGTCAAAAGTCGTCTTTTATAAAGACAACTTTCACGTTTCATTTCAAAAAAATTTATCTAAAAATCGTTTTTACAAAAGACGACTTTCGCGTGTTTTTTAAATTTAAGAAAAATTTGGTCAAAAGTCGTCTTTTGTATAGACAACTTTCACATCTGATTTCAAAAAAATTTTATCTAAAAGTCATCTTTACAAAAAGACGACTTTCACGGGTTTTTTAAATTTAAGAAAAATTTGGTCAAAAGTCGTCTTTTGTAAAGACAACTTTCATATCTAATTTCAAAAAAATTTATCAAAAATCGTTTTTTGTAAAAACGACCTTCATGTGTTTTTTAAATTTAAGAAAAATTTAGACAAAAACGATTTTGAATCAAAAGTCGTCTTTCTAAAAGACGATTTTCACGGGAAAAATCATCTTTAAGAAAAACGATTTTGAATCGATCCATTTTTTAAATAAATTCAGAAGAGTTATGTTTGGCCAAAAAACATTAAAAAAAAAATGCATTTTTGAGCAAGTTTTGCCCTAAAGGGACGCTACTCTTTAATTAAAATAATAATAATAATAATAATAAAATTTAAACTGTACCAAATGGACACTTATACAACTTGATGAATTTCTTTTACTTTTCTAATAAATAATAATAAAATAATCTTTGTTACTTCTTAATGAATTTAAGTTTGTTTCCTTGTCATGCGATGAGGGTTGGACAACAGTTAATTTAACCTTTTTACATAATTAAGTAAACAACTACTAATTTAAAAAAATAGAAAAAGGAAAATGAATGGAAAAAAAAGTCACATAGTGTCATGTAGAAGTCTTTAACAAAACTTTATTTGGCTCTAAGTAGCAATTAAAGGTTTCTAAATCCAATATTACAACCTTAAAGAAACAAAAAATATAAAAAGTGAATCCTAATAAATGAGATAAATATATCATTTGACGCTAGAACAATAAATTTTCTTTAGCTTCAATTAGTAATTAAATATATTTATCTATAATTTTTTCTTTCTTTCTAATTTCTCCAAATCCAAGTTCTTTTTTGTTTGGCTAAAATGTTTATGGAGTATCACCATTGATGCTAGGATAAAAAAAGAAAAATAAAAGAAAAGAATAATAAACATTTGAAAAGCAAAATTTTCATTCAGATTCAAAAATCAAATATAGAAAAGTAAAACATAAAAATATAAATTGAAACCAAATAAATGAGATTAAGATATCATTTGATGTCACTGAAAACAGTAACTTCAAATATGAATTCAACATTGTAGCAAAAAATAAAAATACATGAATTCAACACTTTTAACCCATAAAAAAAAAAAAAAAAAAAAAAAGGTCAAATTACAAAATCACCTTGGGGTTTGGGTCATTTGCAAACTGACCCCTGAGGTTTAATTTTGCAACATAACTACGTGTAGTTTTTAAATTGGTGAAATTGACTCATTTAGGTATATTTTTATATCAATTTTGCTAACAAAAATTTATCACGTGCATTACACGTGACCATTTAATAATAAAAAATTAATTATTACAAACCCAAGTACAATGCACATGATAAATTTATGATATGCATGAAATAATTTTCTTAAAACTCTGTGTAACAATAATTATAAATATTAATTTCAAAGAAACAAATTTTCAAGTATTCATCTTATTTTTGTCTTTGGGTTTTAGGTAGAGCATTTATCTTTATCTTTTTTATTTTATATAAGCTTTATCTTTTTCTTTTTAATGCAAGGTGCCAAGGTGTATAAGATGGCATAATGCTCTTGATGTCCAATCAGAAGAATGGGGGTGAGGTATATAGGACTATAGGTTCTTATCATGCATGACGAAAACAAGATGGGCCGGGAAATGTATAAGAGCATGGGCCACTAACATATTCAAATGTGGAAAAGATGCTGTAGGACTGTGTAGTATGAGTGTCTGTTACATACACTTCCCTCGAAGTTGCGAAATTGATTTTTGCCGCATAGCCTTGACTCGCAAGCTCGCACCACTACATTGACTTTGACCACCACCTACTCCCACCTCAAACAAATAGTAATAATAAAAAGACGTTGACTAAATAAAAAAAAAAATTACTATCCTTATTACCGGGAAGTCTTATGTCCCGCCAGGACAAAAAAATAATTAAAAAAAAGTTGTAACGTGCTGTGTAGGGATCGGTCTTACAATAAATGACACATGCGTTACACAATATGACAAGAATATTATTAGTACAAACAATAAAAGTATTAATATTAACAAATTTTGTACTATACTAAAGTAAAATATTATCGCAACTTTCAATTACCTTACAACACTTATAACAATTTTTAGCTTAATATACTCATTTACTTATTTCTATGAAAATGAGTGACTTATTGACACATTTGGACATAAGTTTTACAACACTAAAGAGTATTAATCCGAAACGCGAGAGAAATTACATTATTAATAATCACTAAGAATTACACGTTTATTACTTATATTGCACCAATCAACATATGTTTTACCACATGTAAGAAAAATTACAAAACTTAGCAAACATTTATAATGATTTTCAATGTAAGTACTTATTTGTATTAAACATACACTAATATTCACTTAAATCCCCATAGCTGTCAAAATAAAATTCAATGTTACAATAATTGTCACCTATTTCATATTTTACCACATTCCTTGCAATAGAGAATACAACTTTGATCAACAAGGAGGCTATTTACAACACAAGTGATAAGTTTACACTTATTATCAAAATTTTTACATATTTGTATTTCTCTATTACTAACTCTCACTAAAGTCCATAATTATGTAAAAACTTTTTTTTTTAATTTACAGATTTTGACAAAGATTATACATTTTGACAGAATCTAAACAACATTAGACACAGCTTATATTACTCGTGACATAAAATATCATATCTGATAAACATTAACAAGTTATTACTAAACCCTTATTAATAAACACTAAAATCCATATATCCATCAAACCAAATTTCAATATTACAATACTTGAAATTTCAATATTCAACTTGTCTATTGCATATTTTGACACAAACCTTACAATATGGAATATAATGTTTACTAACCAAGAGACTATTTACAAACATTGGGACATATTTACAAACATTATCACAAGAGTTACCAATATTTAATTAAATGTTTACTAAGTGTCACTGAAGTCTAGAAATATGCGAAAACTTTATTCAGTTTACAAATTTTGACAAAAAGTACACTTTTTGTTAAAATATTAACAACAATAGACAAAGCGTATATCACTCGTGAGATAAAATATCATATTTGACAAACATTAACAAGTTATTACTAAACCCTTATTAATAAACCCTAAAATCCATATATCCACCAAACGAAATTTTCATATTACAATGCTTGTCAACTATTACATATTTTGACACAAACCTTACAATATATAATACAATGTTTACTAACCAAGAGACGATTTACAAACATTGGGACATATTTACAAATATTATCACAAGAGTTATCTATATTTACTAAATATTTACTAAGCGTTACTGAAGTCTAGAAAGATGAGAAAACTTTCCTTCAGTTTATAAATTTTGACAAAGAGTACATGTTTTGATATAATATAAACAAAAATAGACAAAACATATATCACTCGTGCGACAAAATATCATATTTGACAAACATTAACAAGTTATTACTAAACCCTGATTAATAAACACTAAAATCCATATAGTCACCAAAGCAAATTTCAATATTACAATACTTATCACCTATTACATATTTCGACAAATACCTTACAATATACAATAAAATTTTTACCAACACAGAGACTATTTACAATACTTGGGACATATTTATATACATTCTCAAAAGGATTACATACTTTGACTTAAACCATACTAAGTCTCACTGAAGTCCAAAAATATGAGAAATTTTCTTTTTAAATTTACAAATTTTGACAAAGGTTATACATTTTGACAAAAGCTAAACAACATTAGATACAGCCTATATCACTCATGAGATAAAATATTATATTTGACAAATATTAACAAGTTATTACTAAACCTTTATTAATAAACACTAAAATCCATATAGCCACCAAACCAAATTTGAATATTACAATACTTGTCACACGTTACATATTTCAACACATACCTTACAGTTCCAAATAAACTACTTACCCATAAAGAGACTATTTACAAAACCCGGGACATTTCTACAAATATTATCAAATGGTCTACATACTATTAGTAAATTATTACTAACACTTACTAAAGTCTAAAAATATGAGAAAACTTTTTTTTTTTTTTTTTAAATTACATATCTTGACAAAGATTAATCATTTTGATAAAATCTAAACAACATTATCACTCGTGAGATAAATTTTCAAATTTTAGAAACATATAGAAATTATTACTAACCTTTATTAAGAAACACTAAAATCCATATAAACCCTAAACTATGTAACAATACTTCACAACAATTTCATGTTTATACAAATATCTTACAAAAGATCACAGAATTATGTCAAATTATTTATGGGTTTTATCAAAATAATTATGGCATTTAATTATAATTAATTATAATATTAAACCTTTGCAATTTTGAAAAATAAATTCAAAATATGCATGAAATTTAATTATATAAATCTCCCTAAATTATTATGTTAATATAAGTAAAAATAAGAACATTTTAAATAAATATTTTATGGACATGTGTGTTTGGGGGGGATAGAGTTTACCTCAAACCTGATTTGGAGGAAGTCTCGTTGAAGCGACTATGTGTCAATTAAATAGACTATTCACATGTATTCTCTAAAAAAGTGACATGACTCATAAAAAAGCTAGGAGACTAAAAATACACATGACTTGTCTATTTAATAGCCATGTAGTTGATTTGAGGATAATTCCTTTAAACCGGATTGAGGGTAAACTATTTACTGTTTCTAGAGTGAATGTTTTAAATATCTTAATTTACGTTAGCGTATTTTGTTAAGAAAACTCACTTTGATTCTAATTAGTAATTTTAATTTGAAAAGAAGTCTATTTTAATTTTAATTTTGTATGTTGTTTGGAAAGAATGATTTCCAACATTGAAAAAAAAAAAAATAACATAATTAATAACGAGACTAGTAAATATAACAATAATAATGAGTAACCTCTTCACATGCACTTCGCGCATGTTTAGAAGCTCTTTTTATTTTTTGGGAAATTGTACAATCCTTTATACTAACTATTGAAATAGGTGATGAAAGATAGCGAACCATCATTTTTTTTTTTTTAAAAAAATAAATCTATTCAATTTTGTATTAGAATCCGGTTCAATGAATGTGTACATATGATTATTTTAACTTTTAAATTTGAGAAGATCAGTACATTACTCTTTTAACCTTTAATATTTATTTTAAAAGCAAATCAATAGATTTAAAATATGGGGTTATTTTTGTTTATGCACTAAAGTGGACATTTTCTATATAGTGATGAGATTATTATACTCTTTTTTGTAAGAGCATTATTAATTGAAATCAATGAATAAATTAGAAAAATTGTAAGATGTGAGGGGTATATTTGGCAGTTCCTAAAAGTGGACATGAGGGGAGCAATCATCGTAATAGTAATAGATGATAATAATAATAATAATAATTAAACAACAACACCCAAAACTTGATATGATTATAATAAAAATAAAAATGATAATTAAATACAAATAAAATCAACAACAACAATACTAATAATAGTATTAAAAATATTAATTTTGATAAAATTTCTATGATTATAATGAATATACAAATAACAACACCCACCTAACCACTCTGTTTATTCGGCAAACCTAATTCCTTCGTTTGGGTGTCATAAGTGCAACAACACTGGTTGGACCTATCTCAGAACAAACCTTTAGAAAATTATAAATACTATACTAAGAAAATAAAAAACAAATGATATACATTCGAAGAACTATGACAATTAAATAAAAATTAGTAAAAAATTATCACTTTTGAATAATGCCAATCAGTATGATACTAATACATATAATAAGGAAAAAACAAACAAACAAACAAACAAATTTCTTGCCTACTCACATAAAGCATGATAGTAGTAAAATTATATCATTATTACTATTATGTACACCATCGATATCATTACATGGACTTTTTGTACAATTTCTTTCAAACTTGTGATCGATCCCATTATTTCAAAGGAATTATTGCGATCGATCGTGTTATTCTCTATACAATTTCTTTTAAACTTGCGATCAGTCCCATTATTTCAAAGAAATTATTGCTATCGATCGCCTTATTCTCTGTACAATTTCTTTCAAACTTGCGATCGGTCTCATTATTCCAAATGAATTATTGCGATCGATCACCTTATTCTCTGTACAATTTCTTTCAAATTTGTGATTGGTCCCATTATTTCAAAGGAATTATTGCGATCGATCATCTTACTCTCTGTACAATTTCAAGGGACCTGCGATCGATCGATCCAAATTTTCAAAGGAATTGTGTGATCGGTCCAACTTAAAGGCTACTACTGTTCAATTTTTGAAAAAGTTGCAATCAATCGGTCCAAATTTTCAAAGGAATTGGGCGATCGATCGACTTAGTTTCTGTTGAATGAGCGTAGTTCTTTTTTTCCAATTTTTCGACTGACCTTAATTTCTCTACAATCATGAAATCCATAAAGTAATGATGTAAAATGTGCGTATTTTTTCTATATAAGCTAATCATTTATTATCATATAAAATTAAACATCATGCATATATTTATTAGAAACACTCAGGACATTCAATGATAAAATCTCAAATGGGTCATTTCAGCACAAAAAATTAGAAACCAAATTCATTTCCAAACACATACTCTAATAGTGTGCCATCTATGAAACTAAATTGTTGCCAAAACTATATTATTATTATTATATCATTTTTATCACATGAGATGAAATAAATAATTCGAAACAACCAAGTGATCTCAAATCCCATTTGCACGTACTTTAATTCACATCAATGTCGGTGTAGACGTCAAAATTTTATGATGTGTTCACATCCGTCCGATTGATCATGATTAATTTTTATTAATTAAATCAATTGTCAAGTTGTCGACACCGGCGGAAAAATTTCTATTATCTTTTATTTATTTTATTTTTCCTAGATACCGACTCCCATTTGGCGAGTGTTGTGTGTGATCTCTATCTCTTTTTCGGTTTCGAGATATGAGTTGTGTGTGTGTGGGAACATGTGTACGTGTGTGTGTGTGAGCACAAATTTGGAGTCGCCACCAACCATGGGAAATTTTAAGGTGTGATTGGGCACCTATGTCTAATAGATTTTATCTTATTTAGACATTTAAAACAAGAATGGTCTTGAACCAGAGATAGGTTCGGGGGTTTGCTTATGCGTGGGGAAGGTGTTAGGCACCCCACGACATCCGTTTAAGAAAACGGTTACCTCCCTTCTAGTGTTTCCTTTATTTGCTAAGCCTAGGTTTGTTGGTTTTTTATTACGAACAAATGTCCCAAATTCAGTCGAGCAACATACCAAGGATGGCAAATGCTTTTTGACCTCATTTGGTTTTGATTAGACTCTTTATTTCACCTTCCCTCATCTTTGTATTTTTTAAGTTTCCGGGCATTTCGGTGGTAGGATGTACTTGAAATCCTAACACCTAGTGCCGGGACAAACAATTAATGTTTTTGGTGCCATATTCGGGATCTCTTTACCCTTGATTTCCAAGAGTAAAGCGGTCCGTCAAATGGCGGGGTTTTGGGTGATTAATTCACACTTTGGGGAATTTTAGACCATGATCCTATGGGAGTTAGAACGTGTAGAATCCCTTACACGAAAGCACGTACCAGCCACGCCCCCGTGTAAAGGACTCATACCATGGTGTCCCAAAAGCCAGGGCGAGCCATAGCCCTTGGGTTGCACCAACTTCGTTTCTAACGCCCACATTACCATGTTTACTCTTTTTAAAGTTTTCATGGCAAAGTGTATTTTAATCACATTTTTATATCAAAGCGATAAACAATCAAGCAAGTAATCACGGCATATTCACAACACACAAATTACAAGAAAGAGTATGAAAGCCAGTAAAATGTTCAAACAAGTAATCACGGCATGTTCGCAGCACATAAATCACAAGTATGACAGAATATGGGATGATCATGACATGTTAGCAGCACATCAATCATAAATATGAAATGACATAAATACAACACTTAATCGGAATGTAATTTATGAGAATTTTTAGGGAAAGGGTCAAGACCTCGTGGGGTCGGGATTCGATGCTATTTGAAAGGCTTATTCGAATCTCGACACCACCTTAGGGTTTACATGAATAAAATAAGAAAGTCAATGCCTTTCGGGCTTATACGAAAGAACAGTGCTATTTGAAAGACTTATCCATCCTTCGAAGCCGAGTAGGACTTAAATGAGAAAAATCGTTTTGAAAATGGGCTTTCAATGCCTCTCGGGCTTACACGGGGATTTAGTACTATTTGAAAGATTTATCTAAACCCGCGAAGCCGAATAGGACTTAAATGAGAAAAATCATTTTTGAAAATACGGGTTTCAATGCCTCTCGGGCTTACACAGGGGTTTAGTACTATTTGAAAGATTTACCTAAACCCGCGAAGCCGAATAGGACTTAAATGAAGAAAAAGTCATTTTTAAAAGGGGGTTTCAATGCTTCTCGGGCTTACACGGGGGTTTAGTACTATTTGAAAGATTTACCTAAACCCGCGAAGCCGAGTAGGACTTAAATGAGAAAAATCATTTTTGAAAAGGGGGTTTCAATGCCTCTCGGGCTTACACGGGGGTTTAGTACTATTTGAAAGATTTACCTAAACCCGCGAAGCCGAATAGGACTTAAATGAGAAAAATCGTTTTGAAAATGCATTTGAAATCTTATGGGTCCAACGCCTCATGGATTTACATGGTGGTTAATGCCTCTTTGAGGTCTTACATAGTCCACCACGACCAATCGGGATCATCACGCCCAGATCACAAAGAAAATGGGGGAGAAAATAACAATATTATATTCACAACGTAGTAAAGCGGTAAATGACATTATTTAGACATGGGGAAGTGTATTTTTCGGGTCAAGCACCTCGTGGGCTAACATGGTTGTTACGGCCTCAAAGAGGTCTTACGCACTCCGCCAAAGCCACTCAGTATTGCCGTACTAAAACACACGGGGAAGGGATAATCACAATACAATATATATTCACAAGTACGTAGTAAATGTAAATAAAACGATAAATGAGCTTAAAACAAAGATTTTTCAAAGGGTCCAATGCCTATGGAATTACATGGTGGTTAATGCCTCTTTGAGGTCTTACATAGTCCGCCACGACCAATCGGGATTATCACGCCCAAATCACAAAGGGGACGAATGGGGAATATTCACAATATAATATTTACAACGTAGTAAAGCAGTAAATGACATTACTTAGACATGGGGAAGTGTATTTTTTGGGTCAAGCACCTCGTGGGCTAACATGGTTGTTACGGCCTCAAAGAGGTCTTACGCACTTCGCCAAAACCACTCAGTATTGCCGTACTAAAACACACGGGGAAGGGATAATCACAACACAATATATATTCACAAGTACGTAGTAAATGTAAATAAAGCAATAAATGACATTATTTAGACATGGAGAAGTGTATTTTTCGGGTCAAGCACCTCGTGGGCTAACATGGTTGTTACGGCCTCAAAGAGGTCTTACGCACTCCGCCAAAGCCACTCAGTATTGTCGTACTAAAACACACGGGGGAGGGATAATCACAATATATATTCACAAGTACGTAGTAAATGTAAATAAAGCAATAAATATATTCAGATCTACAAATAATAGCAATAAATAACTCAAAACATATAGGTAAAGCAATAACAAGATTATAAATGGACTAGGAAAGCATGAATAATGTATAAATAAAATGAGCATAAATAGAACATAAATGAACATAACAAAGTGGATCCTTGTGAATCCCTTCCCATTTTAGGGATCGTCACTAGTCACCTCCACTAAAAAGAAAAGAAAAGAGAGGAAAGAGGAGAGAGAAAGGGTTTAGAGAGAGAGAGTACCTAGAGAGGAGTCTCTCACTCTAAAACTACCCCAAAACCCCTTCTAAGACCCCCTAAAACCCCTATTTCTATGCCTATTCTACGCTCAAGAAGTGCCTAGAGCCCGAGCAAAAATTGTGTGAAGTGAGGGGGGGGGGGGCTGCTTTTATAGAACGGCGTGCACGCCTCGCGCGGGTCCATCATGCGCCGCGTGGTATGGTCCCGCGCGAGATACAGTAGCCGCCACGTGGCGATCTTATCCATTCGCGTGGAAATTCGCGCGCGCGCACAGTTTTTTGACCTGATTTTCGAAGGCAATTTTGGAGGCTTTCTGGTAATCAAAATGGGTCATGCAGCATATCATCGGAAAGCACCAGATGTCTACTTTCCAATTATATAAAGTTTGTGCAAATCAGAGTTCGAAAGAAAAAGTTATGGCTCCCGGAAGTCGAGTCGTCTGAGCTGTTTTTGTGTGTTTTTCCGGCGAAGATTCCGGTCAAACGGGGGAAGCCACCGGTGAACCGAGAGTTGCACATCGTAGCTGGAGTCATCATATTTCCAACGCACCCGGGCTTGCGGGTCAACTTGCAGCGAGTCGGGAAGACTCTGCGCACGAAGGCGGTTGTCCGAGAGAAAAATGCACCAAACTTTCGGTCCATTTTTCCCCACTTTTTGTCTGTGTTTACGCGCATATTTGACCTAGATCCCGATGTCGGATTTCGACGTTCTTGGTATCGTCGGAAAGCTTGCGCTACCCTCTCCTACAAGGTTCCTGGATTTGTGGGAAACCGAGCTACGGACGGAGAGATATGGTCCCGCGAACAGAGGTCGCCGGAGTGTTTTTGGTCCATCGGAGGGCATTTTTCCGGTGAGGATTCCGGCTAGACCGGGGAAAGTCTTGGCGATCCGAGAGTTCCACACCGTGCATGAATGTGTCCTCTTTTCAACGTGCCTCGGGCTTGCAGATCAACTTGTTGTGAGTCAGGAAGACTCTGCGCGCAAGCGTGGCAACGTCAGGGGAAATTTTCAGCATAAGCCTTATTTCGTCGGACCTGTTTTCGTGCGCGTGGTAGACGTAGCTCCCGATGTCGGATTTCGGCGATCTTGGTGTCGTCGGAAAGCTTGCGCTACCTATTTTCTAAAGGTACAGACCTTGCACAGAGGCAAGCTTGGGTTCGCAAGATATGATCTTGCGAACAGAGGCCGTTGGAATGTTCCTTATGCCAAAGGGGTCATTTTCTGATCGAGATTCCGGCTTGACCGGAGGAGTTCTTCACGATCCGGGAATTGCGCATTGTAGCTGAAGCAACCCTCATGCTTGGGTCTCAGCTCGCGGACCAAGTTGCTGCGAGTCAGAGAGAATCTACGTGCAAACGTTGCCTCCTAAATAGGCTGTTTTGTCAACAACACTTAGCGAAATTTGGCTAAGTGTTGGACCTTTTTTCACGGTTTTGCCCATAACTCTCTCGTTTCTCGTCCGTTTTTGACCCGTAAAGTATCGAATCAAAGCTCTCATCATGCTCTATACAATGGTCAAGGAGCGGTCAGTCCGATCTAGTTTTTGGTCTGGTCAACGGTCCGGTCAAACCTCGGTCAAACTTGGTCAAACTTGGTTAAAGCTCTCCGAACTCTGGGAAATGTATCCCGGACCACGTTTTGAGGTTTTTTTGGGTATAGTGGACCCCAGTCGGGTCAGAAACGGCTTGGTCAAACCTCGGTCAAACTTGGTCAACCTTGGTCAAACTTGGTCAGATTTTGGGAAATGTGTCCCAGACCCCGTTTTGAGGTTATTTGGTGTGATGAGCCCTCGTCGAATCAGGTCAACTTGGTTCGGGCTGTCTCGTTTTGCGTGCCAACACCCGAGAAAATCCCGGGGGTAAAAATGAGGTTATGACACAAGTGACGACGTGTCAATAATGGACTAGTCAACAAATTGCATCTAACAGGACGGAGCCACATGTCACAACTTTGAAACCATATGGCGACATTAGATGGAGAATCCTACATATGGAATGTTTTAATTAAATGGAAGACCAAATTCAAATTTAAATTTAAAATTAAATCAAATCAAATCAAATCCCATTAAATGCTGAGAAGGAAATTCCAAATGAAGAAACCTTGAAGTGCCTGTAAATAAAGACCCCTTAGAGAAGAGAAAGGGATCCAGAGTTAGAAGGAGAAAACCCTGTCAACACTCTACCAAAAAAAGAAGAGTTCTCTCAAGATTCAAGAAGAGCACTCTTGTCCATCAAAGAGCAAGGCGTACTTCTGCTTCTTCAAATCCAAAATGGGAGACACCTCTCAAATCTTCATTCAACTTAGATCGAGATCAAGCCGACGGCCCTCAACTCTTAGTCCAAAAATTCCAACTACACACTCAACTCAGAAATATCCAGACACCATTCAAGATCAAGCTTTATAGCTCTTGGATCGTGGAGCGTCATGGAGACAGAATCAGAGGAATTTATTGTATTCTTTATTGTAAATGATCATTTAGAGATTTGTACCCGCTTTCATACATATAAATACAAATTGATTATTTGTTACACTATTTCATGACCGTGTGATTTATTTGTACAAAATTTGTGTCTACAGTCGGCACTAGCATTATGTCAAAGCAAAAAAAGAATAGATTGTATCCAAATTACGACATGATAAAAGGCAGAGGGAAAATAAAAATTCATATAGAAAAAGGAAAACCTGAACTCCCAACTCAGTGGCATCTCACAGATTAATTTTAATAAAACAATAAACATAAAGTAACAACAACCAATGAGTCATAGTGACCATAATCCTACATTTATACTCCAAAGCAGCTACTTTCTAATTGATGCAATTTCAAGCCCTATGCTAACACACCAAAATGTCCCCTTTTCAGTTTCACTTAGGCATTTTGTCGAGCACTATGAGGTGTGGGGTTAGCCTCTTTTTGCATGAATTGAATAACTGCAGAGCTTTGCGAGAGGTATTGAATACTGATTTTTGGTTCTTTCAAGCATTCCACAAGCTAAAGCAAAGATTGAAATGTGACACACTTCTTCTGTAAAAAAAAGGAAAGAGTATCATACACAAAAGTCATGAATCAATTAAGTGAATTTAAGCTAACAATCTGAGATGAAATGGGTTTACGATAAATTTTTGGAATTTTAATTGATTTTCCTTGACGGAGCATAAGGTTCAACCATAATAAAAATTAGATCTACAACTGTACACTTTTACTCACTTTCAACAAATCAGCTAATCCAAATGCACGTTAAGAGTTCTTACAAGAAAACACAGCAATCACCTGGGATTGTGATATAATTCCTTTTTTTTTTTTTTCGTCCAATGGGCATTGAGTTGGGAGAGCTTTAAAACACAATTGGGCTTTCTTTAAAACTGATTTCGCATGAATCCAATCGCCTGAAACACCATCCAGTCGACTGGATCTTCATTAAAATGCCTCATGGACTTTCTGCTTGATTTGGATTAATTAATCCAGTCGCCTGGATCATCATCCAGTCGACTGGATTCTTGAATTCTTGAAGTCTGGAGTTTCTGCTTGATTCTGGACAATTAATCCAGTCGCCTGTATCACCATCCAGTCGACTGGATTCTTCATTTTTGAGTTCTGGAGTTTCTACCCTAGAATCTAGTCTGCTGGATGTCAATCCGGTCTACTGGATTGTGGTCCAGCATCTCTTTTCTTCTCTTTTGCTCCTTCTAGCTTGCACTAACTTGCTCCAATTTGATCCAGTTTGTACCTACAATCAAACATAGGCCAAATTAACATCTAAGGGATTAAATTAATACACATAAATGCATAAGTCATGTAATTCAATGAATTGAACAACAAGCATTCATTTAAGTGTAGTTAGACAAATAATGCAACACAATCCTAATAGAATCTCTCTAAAATGCTTGTAAATAAGTCATATTTCATGACTTATCACACTCCCCAACCTGAATTTTTACTAGTCCCTAGCAAACTAAAAACAATGAAAACAATAAAACATAAATCAAAACAAACTAACAAAGCCACTTTCGTTGGCACTCTCGATTGTATTTAGCATATGCAATAAGCCTTTAAACCCCTAGGTGTCCCTAATGGACGAGTTATAGTGTCATGAGGGTTTACTAGAAGTGATACCCACAAACACTATTAAATGCTCAGTCTTGATTCACAGTTAAACACATACAACATCATGCTATCAAATGAGAATAAAGTATCATACAAACAATGGTTTTCAATCATTAGCAAGCTTAAACAAATCAACCTCAATTTCAAATCTTTAGAAATTTTAACTAGGCCACAATCACTTGAAATTAAGCATTAAAAGTTACACAAGTTCCTTGATGTGTGAAGTGAATTAACTTAGAATCATGAGACTTCAATATCTTTCCAATATAATGATGAAGGATAATGGAATTCTCCTTAGAAGAACCAACCAAGGCATAAATTTATTTATTTATTTTTTGTATGAGGACTGTGCAATGTCTAATTCCATTAAGCTTTCTAATTGACCCATGTATCAAGTGTTAGACTAATGACTCCCGAGCCAGTTGGCTCAAGGGGCACTAGGTGTAAAGACATCCCCAAGAGTTTACTTACTTGAGTAAAAAAAGCTATGAAGCTAGACTAGTCACTCACATCTCAACCATGTGAATTGTTTACCTTTTTTGACATAGGCTCTCATGGTTAGGTTTATTTATTTATTTATTTTTTATTTTTTTTTTTTTTTTATGCCAAGGTTAATCAACTAACAAGTAAACCACTTTTAATTTAGTAACAATTGGATGCACATTTCATTCCCCACATATTACATGTTAGTGTGCTAGTGCCTAATTTAAGGTGTACAAGTGTAACACTCAATACTCAAAAACAAGCAATGGATGGCCATGTTCAAATATCTCAATCAAATAATCATGTATTCATATGCTTAAGCTCACTAATGATTTCAAACTAAAGTTCATAGTTCAACCAAATTCTCAAGGATAACAATGAAGCATGTGAATATAGCATAAATCAAAGACATCATTGCAAACCAAACAAATTTTTTTTTTTTTAATAAATGTAAGCAAATGGTTTTTAAACTATCAACTAGAAACAACACAAAGTTCATCACACAATCAAACAAACAATCAAGACTGCCCCCAACTTAAAGTTGACATTGTCCTCAATGTTCAAACAAATACATGTGAGAACAAGATAATACAAGTCTTTAAATGAAAGTACAAGGGAAAAGGAAAGAAAGCACATAATATTATGACGACTCCTCAAGCTATTTCCTGCAAAATGGTTAGATACCAAAACAAAAACAAAAAAAAAAAAATAAAATAAACTAACTATTGTACAATTACAAGGTAGAAACAGAAAAATCATTCCCCTGTACGAGATTCTCCAAAGGAATAGTTTCTTCCTCTGGCACTCTTCATCCTGGCAACATGCAAATTCACTCCTTTGGAACTATTCAACAATGTCCTTGAAAGTCTTATATCTTGAAGTGCATTCCCCTTCGTTTTATGCCTCTCAAAGAACTTGGTTTTCTCAGCTGCCTTCTCAATTTCCTGATCCACACTTATCTTTGAAGGAACTTCCACAGTAGAAGTGACATGTGGTTCAATGGATGCACATGGTAAACCTTTTGGTGTTTTCTTCAACCCTAGCTTTGGTTCATTTGAATATGCAAGTAAGGACTTCTTCTTACTTCTTGGAGGCTTCTCAGTTACAACTACTTGTTCTTCTTCCAACATCTGAGAAGAATCCAATAAAGAAGAAAAATCAGATAATTTAACATCAGGTTTTAACTTATAGAAGCAGTAGATTTAATTGGAAGAGTTTCAAAAGGATCAGAAAAACAATTTTTATCAAACTCTTATTAAGGTGCTGCCTCAAAGAAATTCACATATTCACACTCTTCATCCACCAATTGTTGTGGTTTCACATTGAAAATATTGAGCTCAGCAGTCATAGAACCAAAGATGATCTTCATTTTTCCATTCTTGCAATTAATCAAAGCATTTGTAGTGACAAGGAAAGGTCTACCCAAGATTATAGGAATGTTAACACTAGGATGTAAAGTATGTTCAATATCCAAAATGATAAAATCAATAGGATAATAGAAATTTTCAACCTTTACCAATACATCCTCAACCCCCCTCCCCTCGGCTTCCTTACAGAGCGGTTTGCTAACTGTAAAGTAACAGAGGTATGTTTTAACTCACCTAACCCGAGTTGTAGATACACAGAGAAGGGAAGTAAATTTACACTGGCCCTAAGATCTAGCAATGCACGTTCAATCATGTAATCTCCAATAGTACAAGAGATTGTAGGGCAACCCGAATCCTTGTGTTTTGGTGGGACCTTGTGTTGGATGATTGCATTTACCTGTTCTGTCAAGAATGCGGTCTTCTTCACATGATGCTTTCTCTTGACAGTGCATAAGTCCTTAATTACCTTGGCATAGAGTGGCATTTACTTGATGATATGCAATAAAGGCAAGTTAACCTTAACTTGATGCAAATGCTCCAAAATCTCATTGGTGACATCCAAATTCTTTGATAATTTCAAGGCTTGTGGGAATGGTGCAGGGAATCAACATTTTTCAATGTCATTGGATTTAGCTATCCCACTTTCATCTTTTTTAGCTAGGGTCTTCTTGGATTTCTCATTAGCTTTAGGAGCACCCTTTCCAATTTCCTTACCACTTCTTAAAATGGTAACAAACTTGACTTCCTTAAACTTATCCGTGTAGACAACCTTTACACTTTGATTATTAGGATTGGGTTGAGTTTGGAAAGGAAGCTTCCCTCTTTCAGTCCTACTCGATGTATTTGTGAGTCTAGCTACCTGGTTTTTGGTCTCTCTCATCTCTTCATCTATTCTTGTGAACATGGTTTCAAATCTTTGGTTCTGCTCACCTTGTTTCTGTATGAAAGTGTAAAGCACATCCTCCAAAGGTGGTCTAGATGATAATGAAATGGTATGTGAGGTGTCAAAGTTCCTTGGACCAGTGAGATTCAACTCATTGTCACTCTTATAACTCAAATATGGATGATTTCTCATATTTGAGTTATAATTGTTCGAATATGAAGAATTATTTGGCCGGTATTGGTTGAATGCACACACTTGTTCATCCGGCACATTTAGGAACTGAGACAATGACTTACATGCACTTGTGGTGTGATCTATCTCTAGGCAAACCCAACATGCCTCCATAGGTTCCTCTCTGTACACAACATTTACACCTCTATTTCCCTCCAGCTTGAGTGGCTCTATCTTCTTAGTCAACAAAATGATCTTAGCACTCATGTTGTCTCCTTCCCATAGTCTGAAAACACTACCACCAGATATGGTAGTACTACTCCTATTCCATTCAGTGGAATCCAAGGTATTTGGTCCATTCCAGGTGGTGGAATTCTCAACTATCTTATCCAAGTAGTCTATAGCATCTTCAGACTCCTTCTGTAAGAATCCATCTCTAGATGCAACTTGAACAAATTGGCGATCTCTAGGTTGGAGTCCCTCATAGAAATAACTTACCAACCTCCAAGTGTCATTTTCCATGTGTTGGGCAAAATTTATAAGTATCCTTGAATTTTTCCCAAGCCATGAATAGTGTCTCATCGTTTCATTGGATGAAACTAGAGATCTTCCTCTTTACTTGTTGGACTTTGTAGGAAGGGAAGAATTTCTTGTAGAACTCTTGGGTCATCTCCCCCCAATTTCCTAGGCTTCAATATGTACAAGCAACCCTTAGCCTTGTCCTTGAGTGAGAATGGGAAGAACCTCAGCTTAGCTGTCTCAATCACATTTTGTGCATAGAAACTACCAATCACTTCCTCAAAAGCTCTCACATGCACATAGGGATTCTCGTTCTTTAATCCCCTAAAATCAGGAAGTATGGCCAGGAGCCCCTGTTTGATCTTCACATGAGGTGCATTTGGAGGGAACATGATACACGAAGGGATAGAGCTCTGAGTAGGATGTAACAGCTCATACATTGTTCTCCTAGGTGCCTTAGGTAGAACTACTCTTTCTCTTTCTTCAGCCATTATAGAAGATGTGGGTGAACTTGTAGGTGTATCAAATAGACTTCCAAAGAATGTCTCAGAAGTTTCCAATCTGCCTTTACTATTTATAACCAAAACACTCATGCACAGTAAAACAAAACAGATCAAAACATCAAAATAAACAAATAAAAGAAAAACATAATTAAAAGAAAATGGAACGAAATTACCAATAGAGTGATCCACCGGTAACCTTGTCCCATGAAATTGTCTCTTGAATAAGCTGAAACTTCCCGGCAACGGCGCCAAAAATTGATGTCATTTAATAATAAACGGTGCTTGTAGCACAATGTGTAAGGGGTTGTTGATCCTCAAGGAGCTTGTGTTTTCAAAAGATAATAATATAATTAACTGTTTAAAAGGGTAAAATGGATTTAGTTTATAGAAATTTAATATGTAAAAGGCACTAGGGTTTCGGAGTGTTTCTATATACTAGTATGATTCCCTTGTTATCCCAGTTAAAAACCTTGTTCTAATAACAGTATACAATTGATTATTTTCCTTTAAAGAGCTTTTGACCTGGTTGAATTAAAAGAACTCAAGAACACTTTATAACTGGATAAGATAAAATGGTTAGAGTAATATTTAGAAAAACCTTTCAATTTTATAAAACACGATACTTAATTGAAACAATGAAATGTTCCCCTTTAATCATAAGAAAAACATAATTGAACTTATAGAAAGTACGGAATAAAACATACATCAATAGGCATCAAATATTCAACAATAAAATGTAATTAAATGATAAAAACTAAGGGATTACAAAGTACTCATACCGTTATACAGAAAACATAGCCCCTAGCCTTAGCAAGGAGCTTAGGAGGCCATGGGAGTGAAAACCTAAGCTTGGAGAAGAGAGAGAGGGTAAGTCTGTCTACGTCTAAACCATTTAATCTAAACTCTCTTATTAACCCTAATCCTTTTCTCTAATTCGGACTTCAGACCTTAAACAGATTGGGTCCAATGGGCCTTGAGTTGGGAGAGCTTTAAAACACAATTGAGCTTTCTTTAAAATTGATTTTGCGCGAATCCAATCGCCTGGAACACCATCCAGTCGACTGGATCTTCATTAAAATGCCTCTTGGACTTTCTGCCTGATTTGGATTAATTAATCCAGTCGCATGGATCATCATCCAGTCGACTGGATTCTTGAATTCTTGAAGTCTGGAGTTTCGGCCTAATTCTGGACAATTAATCCAATCGCTTGGATCACCATCCAGTCGACTAGATTCTTCATTTTTGAGTTCTAGAGTTTCTAACCAGGAATCCAGTTTGTTGGATTCCAATCTAGTCTGCTGGATGTCCTAATCCAGTCTGCTGGATGTCAATCCAGTCTACTGGATTGTGGTCCAACACCTCTTTTCTTCTCTTTTGCTCATTCCAGCTTGCACCAACTTGCTCTAATCTGATCCAGCTTGTACCTACAATCAAACATAGGCCAAATTAACATCTAAGGGATTAAATTAATACACATAAATGCATAAGTTATGTAATTAAATGAATTGAACAACAAGCATCCATTTAAGTGTAATTAGACAAATAATCTAACACAATCCCTATAGAATGTCTCTAAAATGCATGTAAATAAGTCATATTTCATGACTTATCAACCCTAATGGGTGACAAATGTAGTTTTGAGCTTGTCCTCATCAGCCATTTTAATCTGGTTGTAGCCCGAGAAACCGTCCATGAAGGAGAAAACAACATTAGTTGTTGTGTTGTCTACCAGAGTGTCAATATGGGGAAGTGGAAAATTGTCTTTAGGACTGGCTCGATTCAAGTCTCGATAATCTACACACATTTGCACTTTTCCATCATTCTTTGGCACCGGAACTATGTTTGCTACCCAATCCAAATAGGTCAAGGTACTCAAGAATCCTGCATTCAACTATTTCTTAACTTCTTCCTTGATCTTCAGGATAGTCTCAGGCTTCATTCAACGCAGTACTTGCCTTACTGGTTTACACTTAGGTTTTAACGGAATATAGTGAACTACTATATTAGTGTCTAAACCAGGCATGTCTTGATAAGACTAGGCAAATATGTCGCGATACTTTCTCAACAGTGCGATCAACACATCTTTTAAGGTAGCATGGAACTTAACTCCAATATTTATCTCTTTTGGTTCTTCATCTTCTCCTGACAGGTTTATAAATTCCAGGGCTTGGACCCTTCATTTTGTCTTCTAATGCTTCAAGCATGTCATATGGTAAATCAATTTCTTCGTCTAAATTAACCGTGTTACTAGTCGAGCAATTCGTATTATCATCTACATTAGTGACATATGATTCACTTTGAGCATCATGTTTGACCCTGGGATAAACAATGAATTGGAATATAAGGATTGCGAAAAGGAAATATTTATACGGTAAATGGTATGGATAAAAGAATTTAATAGATATGAATGAAATAGAAAACACGTGGCATGTCATTGCATAAAAATAGGGATAATTTGTTCTCGAGATAATACAAAGATGTCTTTAAAAGCATAAAAGCATAAAACATGAAAAATGGTTCTTAAATTCCTTGGTACTTGTGATGGTCTTGAACCCGAACCGATCACAAGCTAGGGTACTACTTACTCATCACCACTAATCATCCTTGGCAAAGGCGTAATGGTCCACTTTCTCGCAATCTCTCCCGGCTCGTAGAGACGGATAGGTGGTGGAATAATCTCCTCATAGGTGGCAGCATTGACCCCAAAGTCTTCAGAAAATAGGAGTATAAGCTCCTCTTCTTCTTCGTCTTATAGCTTCACTGTCTAACTAGGGTGGATTACCATGGCTGGTGTTGGGAACGTGGTCCTAATATGGGGAATGACTATGCTCTTCTCCGGCATCTTCCCTCCTTTGACCCTAGCCAAGGTCTTCAATCTCCGCATCTCGAATGATTGCTGGCGATTTTTGCGGGTATGAATGTAATCGAGCCCATAGCCATCTTTGTTCTTCTTCAAGGCTACCATAGCGGGTATCCCTTGATTTGAGCTTCCGAGTCCCTGACCTAGCTGAAAACCAAGCCTGATGAACTCCCTCGCCACTGCCATTAATGCTTTAGGCATTTCAGACTTGATTGCTACTACCTTATGGATCACTAAGATAAACTCAAAGCTGTAGAATGATGCTTCAGGTGCAATATTACCGTTAATATAGGGAATGGTGGGATCATTGTAGATTGAGATGGGCTCCTCCGCTAAGATGGTGACTAGTTGGTTGCCAATAATGAACTTCATCTTCTGGTAAAGAGAAGATGGTACCGCTCCTGGTGTGTGCAACCATGGCCTGCCCAACAACATATTGTAGGGTGAATCAACCCTTAATACCTAAAAGCTAATGTTGTAAGCCTGTGGACCAATCTCCACGAATAAATCTATCTCTCAAAAAACCTTTATACGGGTCCCATTGAACGCCCTGATGATCATATTGCTGGCTTTCACACTTGACTGGTCAATTCCGAGTTTGTCTAAAGTACTCATAGGGCATACATTTAGTGCCGACCTGTTATCAATCAATACCTTAGCAACGATCCTCTCCCTTGTCTTCACAGCGATGTGTAAGGCTTTCACATGGCCTCTGCCCTCTGAGGGAAACTCATCATCTAAGAAAGACAACCAATTAGTAGTTAGAACTGTTGTTACCATGTTTTCAAAAGAAGGGGCAGTAATATCTTTAGGTACATGGGCCTCATTTAGGACTTTCACAAGAGCTTTCCTGTGAACTTTTGAAGCTAATAAGAGCGACAATATTGAAATGTGCGCGGGCATCTTGTTGAGCTATTTCATTACACTGTTCTCACTATTCTTAATGATCCTCAAAAAGTCTTCTACCTCTCCTTCAGTAACCTTCATCTTTAAAGGATCCTCTACTGCTTTTCCCAATTCCTTTCTTCTTTTCTCCAGTTCTTCAGAAGTGTAACATCTGCCACTCCTTGTGATACCTCTTAAACCTGAAGAAAGATTGTCTACCTCAGCTTCCTCTATTTTACTCTCAATTCCTTGTGTGGTTACAATCTACATGTTGTAATTCCAAGGGACCTGGCAATCATCCTTGTATACAAAGGGTCGAGGCAACTGAATGGTTACATTTGAAACACCTGATTGAGGTTCCACAGTGGAAACAATTGAAGTTTCATTCTTCTGTAGGATGGGAAACTGGATCACCAATGGAGTAGTGTTTAGGATTTTTCTAGGCTTTGATACTGTCACCAATGCGGATTGATTTTTAGATGAGCTGCCTTCTTCCTTTTGAATTTTTTTTTTTTTCAAAATACTCCTCAAAGTCTTCTTTTATCTTCTCCATTCTGGCCTGAAAATTAACTTTCTTGTGTGGTGTAAACTCACTCGGTTAATCATCCTGCACTCTCTTATTGGCTTCACGATCTTCTTCCGTATGATTCCTCTCTCAGCTAGACCGGTTACCTCTTTCCTCAAATCTTCACAATCTTCCAGGTTATACCCATGAGCATTGGAGTGATGCTCAAATTCTTTCGGATGACCCTTCATAGCATGCTTCTATTGGAGTTAGATAGCCCTGTGCTTTCAAAGCATAAAATAGCTTCTTCCATGGTGCTTGAATGGTCCTAAGATCAATGTGGTCATCGTCCTCTACTAGAATAGCACTTTATACCTCCCTCTGGGTGATTTGGCAAAGGGTTGGTCTTTGATGTTAAAGACTCCTTCAAACTTCAAGATCCCATGATCTAGTAGGTCCTACACTTGGTGCTTTAAAACCTTGCAATTCTCAAGGGAGTGCCCAATGGGTCCAAAATGGAATTCACATGTGGCATTGGGATCAAAATCTCTTGGGGGTGAACCGTCATACTGTCTCGGTACTATTGGTGAAATCAAGTTCCTTTCTATCAAAATTGGGTATAGCTGTGTGATGGGCATAGGCAGCTGCTGAAATACCCTCTGTTCCTTCATTAAAGGCTGGTTGGTTCGGTTCTCGATTCCTCTTGCTTGAACCAGTCTCTGCTGATTTTGTACTGACTGCACTGTGAAGGTAGGAAGAACTTGTTTCTTCTTCCCATTGTTGCTTATCATCTGAACTTCCCCTTCCTTCTTCTTAGCTGGGGTTTTCTTTGTAGCTTGCTTTGCTAGTTCCAATAATTCTGAAGTGTCCACTATCTTCTTGCTTTTCACAGCATCCTTAACCCTTTCCCCAATAGGAATTAAATCTGTAAAGAACTGTAGTTACAGTCCCAACATTCTGTCAAAGTAGGGGTTCTTTAATGTGTCTATGAAGATCTTCATCATTTCTTTCTCTTCAAGGGGAGAATGGACCATGGAGGCTCTTTCTCTCTAGCGTTGCGCATAGTCCTAGAATGACTCTCCGCGTTTCTTTTCCATCATCTGCAAGTCAAAACAATCAGGCGCTGAGTTGACATTGTGTCCGTACTATGCCATAAATATGTCGGCTAACTCCTTCCAACAGGTTATATTCTTCAAACGAGAAAACCATACTGTAGCTTGACTAGGAAGGGTGTCTTGGAAAGTTTGAATAAGTAAAGGCTCATTTCCTGCATAACGGGCCATCTTCCTACAATACATCTAGAGATGGATCATTGGATCGCCGGTCCCGTTGTATTTTTCAAAGTTCGGAGCCTTGAACTTGTGAGGCACCTTTATGTTTGGGAACTATAACATATTGGCAAAATCGGTGTTTCCAAAGGAACCCAGGCCTGAGATAAGGTGAATCCTCTCCTCTAGGTCTTCAAGCTTGCTATCTATCTCAGAATTTCTTTGGTTGTCATGTTCTTCAAGCTTAGGCTGCTGACGGGGTGGTTCTGTATGATTCTTGCCTCTCGAATGGAGTTCATTGTTTCGGCCATTATTTTCTGCATCCTTCTTGGCCATGAGGTGTACCAAGTTAATGAGTTCATCAATTCTTTCTTCTAGTACAATCATGCGGGCCTCTGTTGAGCTGGATCCACTAGGTTCGGTTGCCATTGGTATTCCACGGGACTGAGTTCTGACTGGGCTTCTTGTATGCACTGGTTTCTTCTTGGGAGCTATCCTTTCCTGTAAAGAAGAACAAGTAGAGAGGGATAGACAAGAATTTAGGGTACAATGTGATTGCTAAAGTAGACATGGGGGAAACAAACAACAAATGAAAAGTTAGTTTCTGAAATCAGTTGATGATAATCATGACCCTAATTCATTTTCATATGAGAGGAACCCTTTGGTGCAAAGGGGCTTTGTTTTTGTGATAAACTAGATAATGAGGGATTAATGCGACAATCATGATCAAATAGCTAAAATCTCACATTTCATTGCTAAAATCTTGTTTTTATTATTAAATAGAATCTCTTTACAATTTTGGAAATGGAAAAGTTTACAACTTGATTTTTTTTTTTCGAGATTTCTAAACATGGACGAATTCAAGATTGCTTTTTGTTCAAAATAACACAAAGTAAATCCATGAGATCCCTTGGCGAGTCACAGACTCTTTTAGGGTTTGGGTAGCTTATGTGGGTATAGACAATCGCAGCTGTCTTTTCCCTTGAAGGCTGCAAGATGCAAAAGTTTGGATTGACTGAACCTATACTCGGTGCACACCTTGACATGTTTTCAAAACTATAGAAATCAACATGACACTTTTCTCTTGACTCGTTTTGAAAAGACAATTCTTGAATTGGGTTTCCTATCTTAGTTTGGATATCCACTCAGTTTCAGGCTTTACCTAGTCCTTACAGGCAGTCCATCTACTCTACAGTTGCATTATATGAGACATGGTATGGACTGGCTTCCAGAATTTTGTTTCCTAAAGAGGGCCTTGATCTTCCCAACAGTGAGCCTCGTGAGAAACTCAAAGGGTATTAGATCAAGGGGAGACCTCTTTTCCGCAAACCTTTTCCCCACGGATGTGAGTAGAGAAGTGCATACCTTCGAGGTTCCATGTCTTGAACTAAAAAGGGTTTTTGTGGTACCGTGTCAAACAAGTAGTCACCGGATCCAGGTTCAATCCAAAAGTTATGAGGGACATGTATGATTTTGAAAATGAAGGGAAAAGACTTCCACAATAAGATACAACAAGATATATGACAAATAATAATGCTGTAGAATTTAAATCTCTATCCTATGTTTGCAAATAAGACAAAAATGTAAATCATCCAAACATTATATCAAAAGAAGAGAAGGGAGAGATATCCTTGCACACAATTCCAACATATGAAATGACATGTGATTAAACAAATCAAGAAAAAAACCCAGAAGACAATAGGCTTAAATCCTCTTAATCCCCAATGGAGTCGCCTAGCTGTCGACGTTGGAAAATAGTTTCCTCTCTAAATTGTGGATTGATTTTATGTTTCCCGACTCCGACCCTTATTGGGCTCGATGGAATCTCGTTCTTTTGTGTGTTGTATGCTGGGGTGAACATATTGTGTAAACATGTGAAAGTGTGTGTGTGTATGAGTATATGCTCCAACATATTCATGGATATGGCAATGGAGACAGACAACACGAGATTTGGAGTCGCCACCAATCATTGGGAAAATGAAGGTGTGATTGGGCACCTATATCTACTAGTTTTATTATCTTGATTAAGACATGCATAAAAACCGGGTCTTGAACCAGAGATGGATTTGGGGATTTGGTTATGCGTGGGGAAGGTGTTAGGCACCCCATGACATCCGTTCGTAGATGGCTACCTCCCTCCATGTGCTCTTGTGTGTGTTTGATCAATCAAGGAAAAATGTTGGATTAATAAGGTACAAATGTCCCAACGTTGTCAGGCGTACATCAATTGGTGATGCACGCATTTGATGCAATCAGTTTTGTTATCCTTTGTTCCCTTTTCGAATATCTTGTATTTTTTTAGGGTTCTTGGTGAATCAATGGCAAGGTATACCTGGAACCCTAACATTGTTCACTAGAACAAAGTTAAATTAGGTTTAGCCATGATCAGGATCTCATTTGCCCTTGGGTTGCAAGGGCAAAGCGGTTCGTCGTATGGCTGCTTGCATTAACCTTATTTATTTTGGGCTATTCCTTCCACTTATTTGAACCCCGAATGCAAATGAGTTTCCTATCCATGTTCGCACATGCTAGGAATTCCCATGATTCATTGTAGGTACAAGAGAAACTAATAGTTTTGTTGAGTTTTATTTATTACATGGTTCCATAAGGAACACAACGTGGGTGCACTCTTTACATGTGTCAACGTCGGAATGTTTCAACATATATCGAATACCCGCATCATGGTGCTCTAAAGTGAGGCTTGGCCTCAGTATTACGGTGGACCAATCAAGGTGCGTTGTATTGCTTATAGAACGATGTTCTTAATATTATTAAAGCTTACATGGAAAATTGTTTAAGTATTTTTCATGAATTAAACAAATGCAAAATTTATTGGACAAATGGGCAAACCAAATAGCATGTGAGATGTATACCTAATATAAAATTAAGGCTTAATGAGTGTACCTAGACATGTGATTCTAGGGCTTTAAATAAATGGGCCTAAGCATGTTGTTAGGGCTTAATGAAATGGCATGTTCATAATGACGTAAATATACCAAAGTATGACTTTGGGCTTCATGCATAATGTCATATAAAAGGGCTCATTTATATACATTAAACACAAAAAGGGGGGGCCTAGGCATGCATGCTAGGGCTTTATGGGTATACATTCATAATGAAGCATCAAATGCATATGACATGTTTAAGGTAGAAAACTAGAAATGGATTCTAGGCTTTAAATTAGAAACATGACACATATTGAATGTATGAAGTGATAAGGAAACTTAGAAGTATATTCTAAGGCTTTAAATGAGATGGCATGGCATATGTTGAATGTATAAAATAGAAAAAAGAAACTAGAAGTGAATTCTAGGCTTAAGATGAAATGATATGGCATATATGAAAAGGAAACTTAGAAGTAGATTCTAAGGTTTATGCTTGAAACAAAATAATGATATGAGAATTGGTATGAAAATGATGGAATAGGCAAGTTTAGAAATGACATTCCAAGGATTGTATAATAACAACATGCTCACAATCACAAATAACTCACCATGAAAACTCACCTAAAGTAGAGTCGGAAATTCGGCGGCGCTTCCGCGTGGTGGTGGAAAACCGGGCTTGAATCTTCGAGAATCGGGTGGCACTTCGACTTAGGAACGGAAAGCTTAGAACCAAGGGTCCCAAATTCGGTGTGCTCGGAATCCGGGAGGAGCTTCTTCATAGGTTTGGAACTCGGGCTTGAATAAGGACGAAAGTGGCTCAATTTTCGCGTCGGTTTCGAGATTACAACGGCGTTTCTCTCAGATTTTGGACCACTTAAGTGTTTAGCCTGGCAGAACCTCACTATCTCTCTCAATGTTTTTGTCCAGGAGCCTCAAAATTCGAGCTTTATTTATAGAGTGTCTCACCCAGCATGGTGCTGCATAGAGCAACTCCATTTTGTGCAGTGCAGTATCATGCTGCGTGAGCTTCTTTTGTTGTGTGAGATGCCGCGTTGGTCACCACTTCTTCTTTAAGAGGTCGTTCGTATTCTCAAACCTTTTTAGGGTTAGGAACAGAGGAACAAGGAGTCGGCACTTGGTTTATCGGTCCAAGAACCATCAATATGACTTCATGCACAAAAGGACTAGTCTCGAGCTAGGTTCGAAGCTAAGGTACGTCTTGGGAAGGTGTTAGGCACCCAAGAAACACCCAACCTAATAGTTGGCCTTCCTCTATATTACTTGATATCTTGAAGGAGTTTATTAAAGAATCTCTAAACATTTAAAAGTACGTAAACCTAATTCTAGCACAATCAAGAGGCAAACAAAGCATGGCATAATATCAATATAAAGGTAAAGAAAGGAATCCTCACCTTGTATCCAGCACTCACCAAATTATGGCTTTCATACCCCCAACAGCACACATAGGTTGTAATTCTAACCTAAAACATGTATGAAACTATTCTAATAAACAAACAATCATGGCATAGCTCATTGGAGCTTGATTAAACATAAAACAGTATGACGATTTAGCTATTCTAACTAAACCTAGAAAACAACATGATTAATAAACATTCATGGAGGTTGATATGGCCTATTGAGAAAATCCATACCTAGCCTCTGGAGAGCTTGTTGCAAGCAAGCAATTCACCGGTCTCTCAAACTTGATCTCTTTGACGGGGTTTGTGTGTAGTTCTTCAACAAGAAAGGCTTTGAACGCCTAGGTTTATGATTGGAGTTTCGTGAGAAAGAGGTGATTCTTCTATTTCTTCAACTAGAGAATCACTATTTGCTTAAGAGCTCTTCCTCACTACCTTCTTCTAGGCAGGGCTTCGCTCCTTTAAGACTGTTTCTCCTCTTCTAGGCTTCTACTTCAATAAATTTTCACTTCTCTAGGATTACTTCTTCCTACTTCTCTCTATTCTACTATACCAGTGCTTCTTGGTATTTTCAGTGTTTCTGTGGAGACTCTTCGGGATGATCTATTTGTGAGGTATAGGGCTCTTTTTATAGTGATAAAGGGACTAGGGTTTGCTTGAAGAAGGGGTAAACTGACCTGTTCCCGTTGGAATCAGACAGTTTCATGAATTAGGATTTCTGCCAAGCGGCATTGGCTCTTGAGGCGCAAGCCTCTTCACTACAGATGTGTGCCACCTCCAAAGGGGCGCATGCCTATTAAGTTAAGGCAGCTTCTCAAAACTCATTTTCTAGAACTTTCCAGGTGGTTTTCAACACACATTTGTCATATGAGAGATCTTAAATTATCATCATTGAGTTCGGGGACCATAAGCATCAACCAATACAAATTAAGGTGTCTACAGTACCCTTCTTTCAACTTAGTTGCCTTTAGGCATAATCAAAGATCGAAAGCCAATAGACAAAACCATTTGTAGGTTGATGCTCATGAGTCCACACACTCACACATCACAACAATAAAGTAAAAAAGGGGTCCTTGGGAGGACAAAACTATTGGGGATTTAAAAATAAAATGAAAACCACTAAGGGTAAACCTGAGAAAATTCTCTTTGAGGAGACACAATATCCATTTGGGATGAAAATGGAAGGGCCATTGAGGGCAAAATCCATGGTTCTCTATTGAAGAGACACGGTGTAAATCCTTTGGGGAACTGCAAAGTATATAGCCGTTGAAGGCAAAATCCGTGGTTCTCCCTCGAAGAGACATGGTGAAGATCCTCTGCTGAGATGAAAATGTAAAACCATTGAAGGCAAGGTTTGTGGTTCCCTCTCGAAGAGACATGGAATAAATCCATTGGGGAAAAAGAGAAGAGGCCGCTGAGGGCGAAATCCATTAAAATTCTCTCTGATGAGACATAGTGAAAATCTACTGAGGAAAATAGAAAAGAAGCCGCTGAGGGCAAAATGCGTAAAAATTCTCTCTGAGGAGACATAGTAACAATGCTATAGATAAAGTGAAACACATACCTTTCCTTTACCTTTGTTGAGATAGGTACCTTCGTACTTAAGACACTTCTGACTCGAAGATGCTTTTGTCTTTGAGACATTTTGGTTATTCTGAGACATTTCTGGCTCGGAGATGCTTTTATCTTTTGATTGTTCTGAGACACTTCTGGCTAGGAGATGCTTCCATTTTAATTATTCTGAGACACTTCTGGCTTGGAGATGCTTCTATTTTGATTATTTTGAGACACTTCTGACTCGAAGATGCTTCCATCTTGATTATTCCGAGACACTTCTGGCTCGGAGATGCTTCCATCTTTTGATTATTCTAAAACACTTCTGGCTCGAAGATGCTTCCATCTTGATTATTTTGAGACATTTCTGGCTCGGAGATGCTTCCATCTTGATTATTCTGAGACACTTTTGGCTCAGAGATGCTTCCATCTTGATTATTCTAAGACACTTTTGACTCAGAGATGCTTCCATCTTGATTATTTTGAGACACTTCTGGCTCGAAGATGCTTCCATCTTGGACTTCTCTTTCTTCTTCTTTTTCTTCTTTTCTGGGGAGTGGGTGTGCGACTCTTTGTGTGTGGCGTGCGCCTCTTTGGCTTCAGTTACATATTCCAAGCAGTTTTCGAATCCTTCATTCGCACCTTTTCATTTCTTCAGTTTTCTTCCGCTTTCAAAGCATTCTTTAGTGTTTTTTCCTTCTAAAACACCAAATTCTTCTCATTTCCTATCATGTTTAGACACTCAGGTTCTTGAGGTCATAGTAGTGCGAGTTCTTCAAGCAATGCAGCGGTCATGGACTTGTATTTGGTGGACAAACACTTTACCTTGAACCGGTGGATGCCGCAACTTGCTCTCAGAGAGGACATCACGATCTTGTTCCGGCCTGAGGAGCATCTTTCACATTGGGCGCGAAACGGTGAGGTAAATCTTCAAAAACCTCTACCTTTGCATTTTCGGATTTCCTTCGACTTAAATGCCCAAATGTTAGTTTTAGGCCTTAAAACTTCATAGAATGCTTCCATACTAGCATAGGAATAAAACCCATTAGACTAGATGTTGAAAAACTTGATTTTGGTTGAGAAATGGCTGAAAAACCCAATTGGGGTCGCGATTTGGGAAAAGGGGCGTACGCCACCTGGAACTGGGCGTGCACCTCACAAGGAGTGGCGTGCGCTTATTAGCGTTTCTCCCTTTCAAATTAAGTTCATATGCTCATTTCTGAGTGACGTACGTTCCTTCACTACAGGCGCGCGCCTATTTGGGAGAGGCATGCGCCTCTTTGACCAATCAGAATGCCTCTTGGTGCATTTTTCTTTTGTTTTCTATGCTTTCTTCTGTTTTCCTTCTCGTTGACTCATGTCTCTTTTTTTCTTATGCAGGCTGTTCATACCTTCCTATCTCGAGGCAACCCTACGGAGGTCCTCAAATGGTGGGGCAGGCTCAATTCTACGACTCGTTTTTTCGTTGAGGCAGCTAGCTTCAAACACTTTGTGGAGACCCAGCCTATTGAGAGGGCTAAGAAGAGCATCCTTTGTGCATTGGCTGAGAGGTGGTGGGATACTACCCATACATTCCACATAGCTAGTGTGGAGATGACAATTACACCTTACGGCGTGTATCGTCTGACTGGCTTGAGGGTTGATGGGATCGTCCCCACCTTTAGTGCTTTTCCAGCAGGTGTTCTCTCGGACCGGGAGTACTTAGGCGTATCTCTAGGGCGACTTCTACTGACCTCCCTACCCTCATGTGTGCATTTGCAGAGGCTCCTCAGACCACTATTGAGGAGGCAACCTGGATGGCTCGGGCTTTTTTATTGTACTTGATTGGTACGACCTTGGATTGCAACACCTCTCAGACCATTCCGGTGAGGTGGTTACACCTGTTGGTGGACTTTCTGTAGACTGCCTAGTACAACTAGGGTGGGGTGGCCCTCCCCGACCTCTATGCGGGCTTCAACGCTGTCTCTTGGGGAGCCACTACTTCTTTTGTTGGTCCTTGGAGGATTTGGCAGGTACATTCCTTACCTTCTAAATTCTTGTCTCATTATACATTTTGAGTGTAGTGAAACATCTTCTTTCATTGATTGTAGACCTGAGCCCTTAAGTATTTCACTCATGCTCTGGCAATGAGGCTTAGGACTCATCAAATGAAGCGTCTACAAGAGTTCTTTGACGGTTTGACTCCGGAGCAGGTAGGTGCTTTTCTTCCAACACTTTTTGGATTTTGAACCCCTTGTGTGAGAGATTCTGACATGCATTCTTCTTTCCTGCAAATCACCTGGAATGCTTGGGTAGGCATTAATAGAGTGGGCTCCCTTGCTGCTGATAAGAGAGCCTACAGCTGGGCTCAGTTCTCTCATCTTTTCGAGGGACCAAGTGTCCAAGCCTTTTACATGGCTGAGAGTGACTCACCAGCTAGGCAAAAATGAGGATCTGGTGCCCATGCTTCCATTGCAATTCACCTTCTTTCCTTATGAGGCACCCGAAGAGTTCATCCTCCTCTAGCGGGCGGGTATCCCTATGTTGGATCGACTGGATGAGGTCGGTGATTTCAAAGAGTACCAGCAGTCACTTATGCCTACTCTGTTTCCTCCTCCTGTGGTAAGTTCACAGTACCTTGTTCTTCAATTTGAGGTCCCTTATGCTTAATTCTTCAATCTATGCCTTGTATTCAACTGCTTCTTGTTGTAGGCTCCTGCTGATGTTCCTTCTACGAGTGGAGCTGTTCCAGCTTACCCCATGGGTCTCGTAGATATCATCCTTCCTTCCAGGTCTGTTCCTCTTTACCAGGCTGACAGCAGTCTCCGTGAGACGGTGATCACTAGACATACTGATGTCTTGGGGTATCCTGTCCCTGCGGACGCTTACGCTATAAGTTTTCCACTTTAATCTTTAAATAATGTTTGCATTGTCTTACACTTCTTATAACTAACTCTTCTTGTTGATGTTGTCTTGTAGGCCACCCATGCGGACCTGAACTATATGTTCCAGCTGTGTGGGAACATGAAGACCATGATGACGGACCTGTCTCGAGACCGCTTTTCTAGGCCTCTAGGGAGCAGCAGTAGAGGTGGTCAGGCTGATCCAAAGGCTACTGAGTCTGACAGTGATGTGGATGGTGGTGCTCCTGCAGTTCAAAGAGGAAGACAATTTTTATGCTGTTGCATGATTTTTTTTTTCTTTTTATTTGCTCTCATTCTAGAACAATTTTATTTTATTCACAAAACCTTCGTATATGTAGCTTCTAAAACACTTGTGCCCTCATTTCAGCATTTTATCTTCTTGCTTCTAAATACAAACGTCTTGCATTTATTTGATCTTGTTTGAACAATCATAGATAATACGAGGTGGAACCCCTTGCGTTTAATTCATTTGAAAATCAACTTCTTTTTATAGTAATGCAATTTTGAGTCTATCAAAGAGTCAAATTGGGCTTCAACATGGGTAAAATAAGCTGAAAATAGGCCAAAAGGCCAAAATCTAGTTCTGCTAGACAAAGTGAGCGTACATCATAAGGAAAGGGGCGCACTCCTATAATGAAGTGGCGCACACCTGTAGTGAACAGGAGCATGCCCATTAGGGCAGAGAGGCGGTTTTCAGGCTTTAAGCTCCGAATTTGTGTAGAAATAGGTCACCAAACCCTTATATAGAGGTCTCCTCAACTATTCTTCACACCTTCTTCTGTAGTCTTCAGAAGTCCTTAGAAACCCTTTAGAAGTCCCTAGAAGTCTTTTAGAAATCCCTGATAGGCTTGCAAGTTCGCTATGAAGCTCTCTTTGCTTAGGAAGATTAGCAAGTGGGTAAGTCATACCGACGACGTAGGTAGGGATCACCTTAGGCATGTATGCCTTTCTTGCATTCTCCACTATGGGCAAGTGAAGTTGAACCTCCCTCTCATTCGGGCTGCTAGTGATTTTTGGGATCACACTCGCCATGTCTTCTGCTTCAATAGGTGTGAGCTTTGCCCTGTGATGGAGGAATTTGGTGCTATCATGGTGTGAGAACCAAGACCCGCGGGTCAAATGGGCCTCAAAATGTGACCCAACTGACAATGGATCAACCCTCTAGATTTGAAGGTTGATTGTACATGTAAACGGAGTCGTCACTTATTTTAATTATTTGGACAAAATAAGAAATTCCACAATAACAATAATTCCTCTTTATTCATCTTTGAATTTGTACAATTGCCAATGAATTTGTAAAAAGAAAGAATTACATGTAAATGAGTTTCCTAATTACAATCTAGTAAAAGGAAAAAACAATTTGCTTGTAAGGAACTTTGTAATACGAACCGTCAATTCAAGATTCAGAGGCTTGGTTATAAAATGAGAAGGTGTTAGCACCCCATTTTATTTGACATACGTCGGTCTTCTAGATTGAGCTTGGTCAATATTCATATAATGTCAATATATCAAAATCATGTTTGCATTACAGTTAGATTTTAAGGTTCAAGTGGTTGTTAAGTTCATTTTATGTGAAACTCATATGTTAAAGTCATTTAAGCATGGTATTCAATGAAAACAAAACATTCAAAACAAGTATATAAGATTTAGTTTAGAATTTAAACCTACCTGCTTGTATGGCTTGAAAAGATCACCTCAAGATTGCTTGTATAGCTTGAGAAGAATTGCTTATATAACTTTAAAAGATGCTTGTATGGCTTAGGGGTCAAAATTCAATTTTGAGAAATTTCAGGGTTGAAATGTAATTTTGGAAGTTTTGGGGTCAAAATGTAATTTTGAAGAATTTTGTGGTCAAAATGTAATTTCGGGAGAATTTGGGGTTGAAATGTGATTTTGGGAAAGTTTGGGGTCAAAATATAATTTTGTGGAATTTTGGGGTTGAAATGTAATTTTGGAAGTTTGGGGGCATTTTCGCAATTTATGTGAAGTGTGGACTGGTTGGGTTTTTGTTTTGGGCTTGGATTGAGTGTGAGTGTAGTGAGACTTTATTTATTTTGGGATTGGGCTTAATGAAATAGGTTTAAGTTGGGCCTGATTGGGTTAAATGAGGAGGCAACCCGGTCCATCACTGAATTGGATAAGGTTTCACTTAAAAACCGGGTCAGGTCAACCCAATTTATCTCTTTCTTTCTCCCTTTGGACAGCCGCCTCTTTCTTTCTCTCTCACTTTT
Organism: Fagus sylvatica; assembly: GCA_907173295.1. Lineage (NCBI taxonomy): Eukaryota > Viridiplantae > Streptophyta > Magnoliopsida > Fagales > Fagaceae > Fagus > Fagus sylvatica. The sequence goes on along the minus strand of CAJSFY010000062.1, from coordinate 18,568 downwards.
CTTTCTCTCTCAAGGCTCCCTCTCTAATCTCCTTCTATCACCGAAACCCTAAAGGCCACCATGGCCAAACCCAAGCTCTTCACCGGCGCCGCTCATCACTCACCATCACCGCTCATCACAGCCTCTAGTGGTGGAGGTTTTTGGCTTAGCAAGGCCGAGCCTTGCCTCCCTCTCTCTCGGCTTTTCACTTCTCTATTTCTTTCTCTCACTCGACTTTGAATGGTGAGTTTGGAATGGTGTGATCCATGGTGGTATGGGTAGGAGTTTTGGGTGAACCCGTGTAGGAATAGGTCATGGATTTTGTGTGAACCTATGTTTGGGTTTCGGATTGGGTTTTGGTGATAGGTTGTAGGCTTTGGCCGTGGGTGATGGGTTTGTGGTGTATTGGTGGTGGCTAGGTGCTTTGTGTGAAGTCAAGACCAATGAGGTCTTGGGTTTGTGGATTTGTGTATAGGTTGTGGGTTTTGTGTGAACCTGTGTATGGATTGTGGGTTGTAGATGAAGATGTAGTGTGAATCTATGTGTGGGTTTGATTGTATATATGTAAATGCAGGTGTGTGTGTATGTTAGATTTTGTAAGCATACAGGAATTATAGTGAATCTAAGTGTATGGATTACCATATTGTATAGCAACTGTGTGTTTGTTTTCCCTGTTGTTGTGGTTGCTCTTTTTGTTTATGCTCATGCTCCTAAAAGAAAGAACAACAGAGGATAATGTGAGAATAATTTGTATTGAAACAGCAAACAAAAATATAGAAAAGAAAGAAATCGTTTAGATTACTCCCTGTTTTATTTTCTGTTGTTGTTGCTTTTATTATTGTTGTGCTCCTTGTTGACCATGGTTGTGTGCTCATGCTCATGAAAGAAAACAAAGGAAAATAATGTTAGTATCATCAATTAAAGCAAACTGTGAGAATGACAATAAAAGAAGGACGTTGCTAAATCCACACCATGGTGTGAAACAGTGTTTTCACACCATGGATGTGGCAGCTTACCATTGGGCCACATTGCAGATGGGTCTCGCGGGTCCTACAAGTGAAAAAACAGCTAAACTAATGAAGAATAGAGTTATCCTTGTTGCGTCTCGCGGGTCCTACAAGTGAAAAAACAGCTAAACTAATGAAGAATAGAGTTATCCTTGTTGCAAAACATTGTAAAAAAAAAAGAGAAAGAAATGAGAAGGAGAGGATTAACGTTTCTTTTTTTCCCTCTGCCTGGCTGGTCTTCTTCTTCATCATGCCATCCATGGTCACTGAAACAGCAAGCACAAAGGCAAAAAAAAAAACACAACTTAGCCGAGAAGATCAAGTCAGTTCTAAGGTTGGATTTTTGAAGTTTTGCTACTTATTATTTCTTACCAATAATTATGAAACAGTAATCCTAAACATAGAAACCATTTTCTGTAAAACAGTGTTGCTGCCATTGTTGGTTGAGCTTGAGCTTGAGCTTGAAACAAAGTCACCATTTGGAGCAGAGACAGAGACCAATATTTGAGATTTGGAGCAGCATTTGACGTGAGTTTTGGAGTTTTGGAGGTGCATTGCACTGGTGCATTGACTGCACTGTTCACGTGGTATGCATTTTTTTTTTTTCTCTTTTTCTTTTTTGTTAGTTGTGTATATTATTTAAGTTTATTTTTAGTGATAATCTGTACATATTGTTTTGTGTAATAAAAAATGAAAAAAAAAAAAAAAATTATGCTTGTTTTAGGTGTAGCAAAATATTCATCATTATTGTATTATGGCTATAGATGTTTAATGGGTTTTTTCATGTTATTTTTTAATGATAATTTTAGTGAGTGTGTGTTGGTGTGTTTGAATGTTTTCTGTTATTGATACTAGTCACAATGTAATACTTTAGGTTTAGGTTGTATATCATTATTGGTACATGATAAATTATTTGGTAGAGTTTACATTACATGTTATAATTAACTTTGGTATTTGGCTTATAGGTTGTTGCAGTCATGAGTACACAAGAGATGGATGGTGTTAGATCCTTTGGTGCTAGTAATAGTTTTGTGGAGGATTTACCACAGCCTGTTGAGGGAAACATGCAGGATACACCTGAGAGTGTGAGGAATTCTGTGATTGAACCAAGGGTTGGAATGGAGTTTGATTCACTTCAACAAGTCACTGAATTTTATAAGAATTATGCTTATTCAAAAAGTTCGAAAAGATTTGCAACAATGATAAGGAGTTCAAGGAAAAATAAGGGCTTCAATGAGACTTCTTACATAAACTTAAAGTGTAACTGAGAGGGAAGATATAGTAGTTTGGTTGATGATCCTTCCAAGAAGAGGGCGACAATAAAAAATTCGTGTGAAACTGGGATCAAAGTTTCGATGGATATTACCAATCGGAAATGGAGGATATTGAACTTTATTGAGAATCATAATCATGATTTGAGTCCAAGTAAATCCAGACATTTTGCTGCTTTTCTACATATAAGTACGGATACAAGGAGGAGACTCTTGATTAATGATAATGTCGGTGTTAGAGTAAATAGTAGTATTAAATCTACCATCGTTGAAGTAGGGGGTTATGAGAATGTGACCTATAATCAGAAAGATGTTCACAACTTTCTCGATAAGGAATGTCGTTTAAAGTGTAAGGAGGGTGACGGACAAGCCTAGCACGATTACTTTGTTAGGATGCAAGGTAAAAATTCTAACTTCTACCATGCGTTGGATTTGGATGATGAGCTACGTGTGCGGAATGTTTTTTGGGTTGATGCGAGGAGTAGGGCAGCATACGAATCCTTCCATGATGTGATCATATTTAACACCATATATCTAACAAACAAGTATGATATGTCATTCGTCCCTTTTATTGGAATTAATCATCATGGTAAATCCATTATTCTTGGTTGTGGGTTATTGTCTGGTGAAGACACGGATTCGTTTGTTTGGGTATTTAGGTAATGGTTGCAAAGTATGTGTGGTATTGCTCCAAAAGCCATTATCACAGACCAATGCCAAGCAATGCGGCGGGCCATTGAAATAGTTTTTCCGGAAACTGTTCATCGTTGGTGTATTTGGCATATTACGATGAAATTGCCGGTGAAGCTTGCTGGATTGGAAGCTTATCAAGATATAAAATATTATTTGCTTAAAGCCGTGCATGAATCAATGACAGTGGAAGAGTTTGAAGAAAAATGGAATCATACTATCTTGAGGAAAATGAGTGGTTGGCTAAGTTATATGAGGAACGGGAGCGATGGGTTCCTGCGTTTCTCAATTCCAATTTCTTTGCGGGAATGTCGTCAACCCAGCATTCGGAATCAATGAATGCCTTCTTTGATGGTTACTTACATAGCTCTACAATCTTGAAAGTATTCGTGGAGCAATTCGAGAATGCAATGCGGAATAAGGTAGAAAAGGAGATTTTATTAGATTTTGAGTGTTTCAAAGACAAGCTGGAGTGTTCGTCATCATCTCCTTTGGAGAAACAGTTTCAAGAAGCTTACACCCATGAGATTTTCAAGCGGGTGCGAATAGAATTTTCTAGAAGACAGGGTTGTATCGTAAAAGAGGTTGTTAGGGGTGGTGAAGAAGTGAAATACAAGATTCAAGATGAAGCGGAGACAGAGAGGCTTTTTGAAGTTAGATTCAGTTGCTCTGAAAGCTTGGTTGGTTGTGTATGTCGCATGTTTAAGTTTAGAGGTATATTATGTAGGCATGCATTATTTGTGCTTTCCCAGGAATGTGTGACTGTACTCCCTGACAGGTATATACTAGACAGGTGGAGAAAGGATATCAAAAGAAAACACACCTACGTCTCCACTTGTACAGATGATGTACAACATAACCCTGTTCTGGAAAGGTACGAGAAGTTGCATAGACTAGCAGTTGGTGTGCTTAAGATAGGGGCTGAGTCTGTAGAGAATTTCAATATTCTAGAAAAGTTGTTAATTGATTTGAAAGACAATTTTCCTCGTTCATGTGATAAACAACCCTTGTCTCAGAGAAAGAATAGTGTTGGAGCTGCTTCTGATGTTGTTAGGACTGAAATTGTAAGGAGTCCTATGGTTGTGAAGCGTAAAGGTAGACCTAGGACGAAACGCCTGAAGTCATCAATAGAGGAAGCGGTTTCAAAACCGAAGAAGAAAAGGAACACTGCCGCTGCTAGGAATCTTGCTCAATCTACATCAACTACTAGGGTACATAATTAAAAGACCACACTTCTTTTAATAATCCTAGTCTATTATTGTTTATTAATTTTGGTTTAATTGTGATTAGATGACCTAGGTTGGAGGTACTGCTTATGGAGATGGTTCTACATCAAACATGGTAAGTATAGGTGATTTGCACTGTTATTATTCATATGTAGCAGAGACGTTATTTTTGGGCTTATGGTTGATTTTTTTTTATTTATTTTATTTTTTTATGTATTGTAGAAATATCCAATGTCCATGCCACATTCAAATGATGGAGTTATAGACTTGACAAATCCAATGCCTTCCCAAAGCTTTGTGTCAGAGGTAAAGATATTTGTAATGTGAAAAAAGTGGTTATTGAATCCTATTTATTGTATACTTATTGTACCATATTTTCTTTTGTAGTCAATGTCACAGATTCAAACTCATGGATACGAAGATCAAGCCTTAAACCTTACTTGATTAGATATATGTAAATAATTTTTTTTTTTTTTTGGTTAAACGATCCTTCTTTTTTGTATTACGGAAGGATGCGTTGATAGTTATTTTTTTGTATCATGGAAGGATTGAAAGTTATTTTTTTGTATCATGGAAGGACCCGTCTCAATCTCCTATATCCTCAGCGCTGTTGTTTTTGCAAGAGGAAAGAGAAAGTGTTGGTTCCTTTCACTTCATTAATATACACCCATTGGTTGTATTGTTTGTAACTAGAGTGGAAAATTAATGTACTTTGTGAGCCCAATGCAATGATAATGGAAGTGCATACGTATTTTAATTATTGCTAGTGAGTTGTTCTAAGTTTTTTATGTATTCAGGTTATGGTGAATTTCATGAATGTAGTAATTTATGAAAGTTATGTAAGAGGTATACTGTGGACCAAGTTTGCAGAAATTGGCTAAGTTAAAACAGGTTTCTGGGTAAAGACAAGTTTCTGGGTAATATGGTACTGTGCACCAAGTTTGTAGAAAGTGTGAACAATGTTGTCCACACTTTCAGGCCAATAGGAATACTGTTCACGTATACTGTTTACCATTGCTCTTCAAGTGTGGACAATTTTGTCCACACTTTCTGGGGAAGAGTTCACTGTTCACATAAAACACTGTTTATGTATCTTACAGAAAGTGTGGACAATTTTGTCCACACTTTGTTCTAATTGTTTACACTTTCTGAGAAAGAGTTCATTGTTCACGTAAAACACTGTTTACGTATCTGACAGAAAGTGTGGACAAAATTGTCCACACTTTCTGGGGATAAATTTTACTGTTCACGTTAAAAATGTTCACAGGAAACACTGTTCACGTGACTGTTTAGTATTCAAACGTGCATCAAATTGCATAAATTTGCATAGAAATTGCATGGCCATTGCAAGAAAATATAGACATTAGTGTACACACATTGATGCAAATTGTCCACAATTTCTTGGCAGACTTAAATGTTAAACTAAACATTTTTCTAGTACACAACACATTTATTGAATAAATTTCAATACATTAATTCATTCACATTCATTCAAATAAGCATCCTCATTCATTCAAATATTGTCTAATTACAAAAAGTGGTAATGACTATACTACACATTTATTGAATTTGATACCATAATACAACAATAAGGCCCACAATTACAGCAAGTCCTATTGTTAACAACTTCTTCAACGATTGGATGTCATCACGATGTACTGGTTGGACCATATCACGCATGCCATGTATATCTGACTGAAGTTGATGCAAGTCCAATAACAGTTGTGATGCATCAAGCAATTGTGATGCATCAACCATGGATTTAGAACTTGTTGCTTGTGATACCTCATCCATTCTTTCACAGCCAGCTCGTTGGTTGATGGGCAAACACCAAGAAAGAAACCGCATCGGTTGGCAGCACAACAATAATACAATTTTTTTTTGTTTAAACTTGATTCCGAAATCCTAACCGATACTCTTTTGGCACAACCACAGTCTATATTTCTAAATCTCAGCCCATCTTTAATTGCACTATTTACTGATGAGGAAGACATCTTTACTGCAAAGGTATTAAAAATTCATATAATATATTAGATTATTAAAAAATCATAAAATATATTAGTTTATGTCAAAAAGCTTAGGATTTTGAATATTAAGGGTTTGAATATTATTTAAGTTGAATAAATCATAATTAGGGTTTTGAATATTAAAATTTTCAATATGATTTAATTTGAATAGAATATGATGTAATTAGGGTTTTGAATATTAAGGTTAATTGAGGAATTAAATCAAGAATAGAGAGAGAGAGAGAGAGAGAGAGAGAGAGAGCAATAGCATACCGAGCCCTGAAGGATGAACAAAGTTGAACAAATAAAGAGGAAAATTGAAAACAAACAGCACCCCCACTAAATTTCGGTCACAGCAACCAACAAATTTGGTCATAGCTGTCGACACCGGCGGAAAATTCGATTCTTTTTCTTTTTATTTTCCTAGATACCGACCCCCATCTGGCGAGTGTGTGTGTGATCTCTATCTCTTTTCCGTTTCGAGATACGAGTTGTGTGTGTGTGGGAACTTGTGTACGTGTGTGCGTGTGAGCACAAATTTGGAGTTGCCACCAACCATGGGAAATTTTAAGGTGTGATTGGGCACCTATGTCTAATAGATTTTATCTTATTTAGACATTTACAACAAAAATGGTCTTGAACCAGAGATAGGTTCGGGGGTTTGCTTATGCGTGGGGAAGGTGTTAGGCACCCCACGACATCCGTTTCAGAAAACGGTTACCTCCTTCCTAATATTTTCTTTTATTTGCTAAGCCTAGGTTTGTTGGTTTTTATTATGAACAAATGTCCCAAATTTAGTCGAGCAATATACCAAGAATGACAAATGCATTTTGACCTCATTTGGTTTTAATTAGACTCTTTATTTCACCGTCCCTTTATCTTTGTATCTTTTAAATTTCCGGGCATTTCGGTGGTAGGATATACTCGAAATCCTAACACCTAGTGCCGGGACAAACAATTAATGTTTTTGGTGCCATATTCGGGATCTCTTTACCCTTGATTTCCAAGAGTAAAGCGGTCCGTCAAATGGCGGGGTTTTGGATGATTAATTCACACTTTGGGGAATTTTAGACCATGATCCTATGGGAGTTAGAATGTGTAGAATCCCTTACACGAAAGCACGTACCAGCCACGCCCCCGTGTAAAGGACTCATACCATGGTGTCCCAGAGCCAGGGCGAGCCGTAGCCCTTGGGTTGCACCAACTTCGTTTCTAACGCCCACATTACCATGTTTACTCTTTTTAAAGTTTTCATGGCAAAGTGTATTTTAATCACATTTTTATATCAAAGCGAATAAACACTCAAGGCAAGTAATCACGGCATGTTTGCAGCACATAAATTACAAGAATGAGTATGAAAGCAACTAAAATATTCAAACAAGTCATGGCATGTTCGCAGCACATAAATCACAAGAATGAATGAGTATGGAATGATCACGGCATGTTTGCAGCACATAAATCATGAGAAGTTCAAATGAGTAATCACGGCATGTTCGCAGCGCATAAATTACTAAAATGACAAGTATGGGATGATTATGACATGTTGGCAGCATGTCAATGAACGCAACACTTGATCGAAATGTATTTCATGAGAATTTTTAGGGAAAGGGTCAAGACCTCGTGGGGTCGGGATTCGATGCTATTGAAAGACTTACTCGAATCTCGACACCACCAAAGGATTTACATGAATGAAACAAAGCAATTTAAAGAGGGTTTCAATGCCTTTTCGGGCTTACACGAAGGGTTGGTGCTATTGAAAGACTTATCCAAACCTTCGACGCCAAATAGGACTTAAATGAGAAAATCTATTTGAAAATGTGGGTTTCAATGCCTTTTCGGGCTTACACGAAGGGTTGGTGCTATTGAAAGACTTATCCAAACCTTCGACGCCAAATAGGACTTAAATGAGAAAATCTATTTGAAAATATGGGTTTCAATGCCTTTTCGGGCTTACACGAAGGGTTGGTGCTATTGAAAGACTTATCCAAACCTTCGATGCCAAATAGGACTTAAATGAGAAAATCTATTTGAAAAGGGGTTTCAATGCCTTTTCAGGCTTACACGAAGGGTTGGTGCTATTGAAAGACTTATCCAAACCTCCGATGCCAAATAGGACTTACATGATGAAAATCATTTTAAAAAGGGGTTTCAATGCCTTTCCGGGCTTACACGAAGGGTTAGTGCTATTGAAAGACTTATCCAAACCTTCGATGCCAAATAGGACTTAAATGAGAAAATCTATTTGAAAATATGGGTTTCAATGCCTTTTCGGGCTTACACGAAGGGTTGGTGCTATTGAAAGACTTATCCAAACCTTCGACACCAAATAGGACTTAAATGAGAAAATCTATTTGAAAAGGGGTTTCAATGCTTTTTCGGGCTTACACGAAGGGTTGGTGCTATTGAAAGACTTATCCAAACCTCCGATGCCAAATAGGACTTACATGATGAAAATCATTTTAAAAAGGGGTTTCAACGCCTTTTCGGGCTTACACGAAGGGTTAGTGCTATTGAAAGACTTATCCAAACCTTCGATGCCAAATAGGACTTAAATGAGAAAATCTATTTGAAAACATGTTTGCAATTTACGGGTCCAACGCCTCATGGATTTACATGGGGTTTAGTGCTATTGAAAGACTTACCTAAAACCACCAATACCGTTTGGTATTTTCATGCCCCAAATCAAAATAATGAAATGTGAACAATATTTACAACAACGTAGTAAATAATGTAAATAACCGAGTTTGAAAAAGAGTGTTTTTGTGGGTCCAACTCCTATGGGATTACATGGTGGTTAAAGCCTCATTGAGGTCTTAAATAGCCCACCACGACCAATCGGGATTATCACGCCCAAATCACAAAGAGAAAAGGGGAGAAAATGACAATATTCACAAGTACGTAATAAATGTAAATAAAGCGATAAATGACTTTAAAACGGAGGGTTTTTAATGGGTCCAATGCCTATGGGATTACGTGGTGGTTAAAGCCTCTTTGAGGTCTTACATAGTCCACCACGACCAATCGGGATTATCACGCCCAAATCACAAAGGGGAAAAATGGGGGATATTCACAATATAATATTCGCAACGTAGTAAAATTAAATAAAGCGCTAAATGACAATATTTAACACATGGGGGTTTCTAGTGGGTCCAATGCCTATGAGATTATGTGGTGGTTAAAGCCTCATTAAGGTCTTACATAGTCCACCACGACCAATCGGGATTATCACGCCCAAATTACAAAGGGGAAAAATGGGGGATATTCACAATATAATATTCACAACGTAGTAAAAGTAAATAAAGCGATAAATGACAATATTTACACATGGGGATGTATTTTTCGGGTCAAATACCTCGTAGACTAACATGGTTGTTACGGCCTCGTCAGAGGTCTTACGCACTCCGCCAAAGCTACTCAATATTTGCCGTACTAAAATACGGGGAATGGGATAATCACAATATAATATTCACAAGTGCATAGGAAATGTAAATAAAGCGATAAATGACAATATTTACACATGGAGATGTATTTTTCGGGTCAAATACCTCGTAGACTAACATGGTTGTTACGGCCTCGTTAGAGGTCTTACGCACTCCGCCAAAGCTACTCAATATTTGCCGTACTAAAATACGGGGAAGAGGATAATCACAATATAATATTCACAAGTGCATAGGAAATGTAAATAAAGCGATAAATCTACTCAGATCTACAAATAATAGCAATAAATAACTCAGATCTACAAATAATAGCAATAAATAACTCAGATCTACAAATAATAGTAATAAATAACTCAGATCTACAAATAATAGCAATAACAAGATAATAAATGGACTAGGAAAGCATAAATCATGTATAAATGGACTAAAAAACATAAATATAACATGAATGAACTAACAAATCTAAACTAAAGTGGATCCTTGTGAATCCCTTCCCATTTTAGGGATCATCACTAGTCACTTCCACTAAGAAAAGAGAAAAAAAAGAGAGAGAGGAGGAGAGAGAAAGAGCTTAGAGAGAGAGAGTACCTAGAGAGGAGTCTCTCCCTCTAAAAACTACCCAAAACCCCTTCCTAAAACCCCCTAAACCCCTATTTTCGAGGGCAGTTTTGGAGGTCTTATAGAACTCAAAATGGGTCATGCAGCATATCGTCGGAAAGCTCTCGACGTCCTCTTTCCAACGGTATAAATTTTGTGCAAATCGGAGTTCGGACGAGAGAGTTATGGCTCCCGGAAGTCGGGGTGCCGGAGCTGTTTTTGTGTGTTCTTCTGGCGAAGATTCCGGTCAGACGGGGGATGTTCTTGGCGAACCGAGAGTTCCACGTCGTAGTCGCGGATCAACTTGTTGCGAGCAGGAAAGACTCTCCGCGCGAAGGCGGCTGTCCGGGAGGAAAAATGCATTTTACTCCCAGCGCGTCTTTTCTCAAATCTTGTCCCAGTTCGCGCGGGTATTTGACCTAGCTCCCGATGTCGGATTTCGACGTTCTTGGTACCGTCGGAAAGCTTACGCTGCCTACTTTTGCAAGGTTCCAGATTCGTGGGAATCCGAGCTTGGGCTTGTGAGATATGGTCCCGCGAGCAGAGGCCACCGGGGTATTTTTGGTCCGTTTGAGGGCAGTTTTCCGATCAGGATTCCGGCTAGACCCGGTAAATTCTTGGTGATCCGAGAGTTCCACGTCGTGCATGAATGTGTCCTCTTTCCAACGTGCCTGGGCTCGCGGATCAACTTGTTGCGAGTCAAGAAGACTCTGCGCGCAAGCGTGGCAACGTCGGTGGGAAAATTCCGGGATTTTCAGCAAAGCCTTATTTTGTCGGCCTGTTTTCACGCGCGTGGTAGACGCAGCTCCCAATGTCGGATTTCGACGATCTTGGTATCGTCGGAAAGCTTATGCTACCTATTTTCCAAAGGTACAGGCCTTGCACAGAGGCGAGCTTGGGTTCGCAAGATATGATCTTGCGAACGGAGGCCGTTGGAATGTTCCTTATGCCAAGGGGTCATCTTCTGATTGAGATTCCGGCCTGACCGGAGGAGCTCTTGACGATCCGGAAGTTGCACGTCGTAGCTGGAGTGACCCTCTTGCATAAAGATCTTGGCTCACGGACCAAGTTACAGCGGGTCGGAGAGAGTCTTTGCACAAACGTTGCCTCCCAAATAGGCTGTTTTGTCAACAATCACTTAGCAAAATTTGGCTAAGTGTTGAACCATTTTTTCGCAGTTTTGACCATAACTTCCTCGTTTCTCGTCCGTTTTTGGCCTGTAAAGTGTCGAATCGAAGCTCTCATCACGTTCTTCATAATGGTCAAGGAGCGGTCAGTTCGATTCAGCATCGGTCTGGTCAACGGTCCGGTCAAACCTCGGTCAAACTTGGTCAACCTTGGCCAAACTTGGTCGAATTTGGTCAAAGCTCTCCAAACTTTGGGAAATGGATCCCGGATCACATTTTGAGGGTTTCAGGGCATGGTGGATCCTAGTCGGGTTGGAAATGGTTCGGTCAAACCTCGATCAAACCTCGGTCAACCCTAGTCGAACTTGGTCAACCCTAGTCAAACTTGGTCAACCCTAGTCAAATTTGGTCAAACCTTGGAAGATGCGCCCCGGGCCTTCTTCTTGGGGGTATTTGATGTGGCGAGCCTTTGTCGGATCATGCTTGCCCAGTTCGGGCTGTCCCGTTTTGCGTGCCGACACCCGAGAAAATCCCGTGGGTAAAAATGGGGTATGACAACAGCCCAATAACAAAATCACATCCAACTGTTCAAACACCTAACACGCAGAGGAGATGGAGTGAGATTGAGAAGTCTTGTAAGCATTTAATGCTCTCTGTCAACTCAAAGACAGCTAACCCGAATTGAGAATGGAAGAAAGATGAAGAAAACGTAGAGGCAGACAGCTAAGAAGAAGAAAGAAGATCGGGTTTTGTAGCTGAAGCACTTGAGGACTCTACCTTCTAGCCCAAGACCACAGCAGCAAGTTAGAGTATGGCGCAGCAGTAGGGACGTGCAGCTCCAAGAAGAGGATAGTTCAGCTGATGGGATTGCGCTGTTAGCCTGTGTGTCCTTGTGTTCAGAAGATCACATCAGCCCCATCAGCCCGTGTTTTGTTAACCAGCTAAGATTGAGCTGTTAAAGTTGTACTGTATAAAAAATCAGCTTTTTCAAAGTAAGTATATGCCGTGTAACCAATTGCTAGTGCAATTGCAAATGCAAATTTATATCTAATAAATGTGTAAAAGTTAAAAAGTTGATTTAATAAATATTTATTTATTTAATGGATGAAATTAAAACTGAATGTTGAAACTTTTAATCTTAACCATTCAAGACAATTGCATGGGTGCAATCATGCAAATCCATTATCTCAATTCATATTTTTTATGCAATTGCATAGGTTGTTTAAAAAACTTTGTTGATATTAATACAGTTCATACAAGGATTATGAATACATTTTATATGGTTTGTTTTTGTGGTTATAAATACAATTTTATGTTAGTATTATAAAAAGAATATTAGTATAAGATAACCTCAGCAACATTAAATTTGTTACAAAGATTTGATTGTTAACAATACATTTAATGATTTATTAAGTGATTAGATATATTATTTCATACTGGTTTATAACTCCTAAAAAATTTGATATGACCAGCGGGGTTGATAGCAATGAGGTTGCATTCTTGACTGAAACATATGAGATTACGGGTCGAAATGTGTCATCTTTATTAGGCGATCAAGCTTAGGAAGACAGTTCTAGGTGGATATCCACCGCGGTAATTACATCCTCATTTTGCATTTTAGATCCATTTATTTATTGCATATTTGAGACATGAGTTTTACAATTCCATATTGTTTACTAAGCAAGTGTGACACACGTAGGTGGTGGACTGTTTCAAGGATGTACTTATGGAAAAAGTCACTGAAAGCGGCCACCCTCCACCGTACATTAACTATATAATAACCGTACATGGCGGGGTAAAATAAAAAAATTTCAACCTTGGCAAATACTTGTTCATACTTTTACACTATGAATAATTTCAATACAGTGAGCTCTTTTGTCAAAATAACTAACTATGATTTATGCAGACTACGATCTTGGCTTCAACTCAGTCAACTTCAACACGAAGAAGCAAAAGAACAAAAAAGGGTAAAGAACCCATTGAGGATGATCAGCCTAAACCAGAATCTGTGTTCCGCCCTAGTTGGGTACACGCAATGCCGGAAAATTGCAACCGGGTAATTAGACAACTTTTCCAACTTCATTTTGTCAAAAATTGTCGTTACATATCTATTTTGAAAAAACTGTGTATGACCTACCCTTTCGTGTTTCTTAATGCAGATTTTTTTCCCAACATGCCACAATGGCTATTTTGCTATGCTGGTTGTAGATTGCCTAGATAAAGCTTTTTATTTTTTTTATTCTTTACCTAGTGCAATCCATAGAGCTTGGGTGCCAATATTGGTAAACACTTGTTTTTCATTTCAATTTTCTTGCTAACCCAGTATTAACTTAGTTAATCCCACTGATACTACTTTTTGCTGCCTGCATCATAGCGAAAAGCTTTGAAGCAGCTATACGTAAAGAAGTTAGGCCATTAAGATGTCCATGCATGGTTTCTAGAATACAAGAATGACATATCAAACCAAGATCACTACGCGTAAGTACCAATATCTATCATGACCCCAAATATATTTAGACAAATTTGAGTGTACTGCCTTGAGGGATTTCTCATCAATCATAGATGGAAATTTATGATTTGGCCTTCAAAATTTTCTTGCCTTTTAATGTAGACTGTGTAAGTAAGTTCATATTCTCTTGTAATATGTTTTGATAATTCAAATACAATTGTTGGTTGCTATGTTGATTGTTGGTGTTTTGATTCATCAAATGTAATTGAGATGTTGGTTGTTGGTTATTGGTTGTTGGTTGATAACTCAAATGTAATTGTTGGTTGCGATGTTGGTTTCTGGGTTCACATGAATGTACATACTATTTTCCAGAAAATGTGGACAACATTGTCCAAACTTAAAAATAATTGTCCATACTTTCTATGGATGTTATGGATGTTACGTTGGTGGTTGGTACATGTTGGTTTCTATGGATGTTATGAATCTAAATTTTGAGTGAAGTAAATTTCCATAAATTATGTTAATCAGTGTTGATTTTTATGTACTTTTGCCTCATTTTTTCCAGCTCCGACTGTGGGATTTTCATGTTGACATACATGGAATCCTTGATTTTTTTAAAAAAGATAGTACAGTTTGGAGAGGTATGATTTCCACCTTCATTTCATGATGCGTTAATGCGTTCATTTTAAGTCAAAACAACTAACTAACCAATAATTTCTAAATTTCTTTTATATTTTGTAGGATGATTGCTCAAGAATTCGGCTGGAATTATATTACAATTCCTTGCTGCCCAAAGCTGTACAAAGCTAAAACTGCCGTGCTTGCTGCCCGACATATAGTCTTATGTTTTGATACACATTTGTTATTTTTGTATTTAAAATTTTGGTTGCTCTATTTTTTCTATACTTGAGATTGTATTAAAGGTAGTCAACAGAAACAATATCTTATTTTTTTGTAAATGGAGTAAATAAATGAAATGGTGAAATTGGTTGGAAACATTTGTGTATATTTTAGGTTACCCATGAGTTTCTTTTATATTTAATATTACCAAGAGCAACCTATTGCCATTGGAATCTTCACATTACTAATTATGAAAGATATAAAAAAAGAATGTCTAAAAATGTTTCCCAAATTGTGGTGAAACTAAATATGTTCAAACAAATACCCAGAAGCAACCTATTGCCATTGTCTACATTGTAAATAATAAAGTTTGGTTTTTTTTATTTTGAAGTGATTTTGGTTGGTTGAGATAAAAAATGATAAAATTGTTATAAAGATGCTAAGAAACATGACCAATTCGTATGAATATGTTTAAATGTTCATATAATTTTCTGGAAAATGTGGACAAAAACATGAAATTATGTACAAAAATTTCGTGTCTAATTATGAACATTTAAGTGAACCCAGAAATGTTCATACAATTTTCTGGAAAATGTGGACAAAAACATAAAATTATGGACAAAATTTTCGAGTCTACTTATGAACATTTAAGTGAACCCAGAAATGTTCATACAATTTTCTGGAAAATGTGGACAAAAACATGAAATTATGGACAAAAATTTTGAGTCTACTTATGAACATTTAAGTGAACCCAGAAATGTTCATATAATTTTCTGAAAAATGTGGACAAAAACATGAAATTATGAACAAATATTTCGAGTCTACTTATGAACATTCAAGTGAACCCAGAAAGTGTATTTCATGTTTTTGTCCATAATTTCATGTTTTTGTCCACATTTTCCAGAAAATTGTATGAACGTTTAAACATGTTCATACGAATTGGTCATGTTTCTTGGCATCTATTAAACATGTTTCTTAGCATCTTTGTAAAAATTTTATTATTTTTTATCTCAACCAACCAAAATCACTTCAAAATAAAAAAAACCAAATTTTATTATTTCCAATCTCAACCAAAATCAACCAAACCCTCAAAAAAATATTAAACCCAACAAAACCTTCAACTTTTATTATTTCCAAAGCCTCACAAATACAATCAAACCCCAACTTCAAACATCAAAACTTTGTTATTCCCAAACCCAAATAAAACTCAAATCTTTAAACCCAAATCAGATCTCAAATCAACACTTTAAAACCCCAAATCTTTCAAACTTCAATAGAGGAAAAACCTTCGGGGGAGAGAGATCCATGACTTCAAACCCCAAATCTTTCAAACTTCAAACTTCAATAGAGGAAAAACCTTCGGGGGAGAGAGATTCATGGCTTCATGAGGACAGATCGGGGAGAGGAGGAGCAGAAAATTCGGGAGGAAAGAGTAGAACAGAGCATTCGGGAGGAGAGAGAGTGAAATTTTCAGAAATAATGGGCGTTTAGTTACAGGGATAGTGGAAATTGGAATAACCGGTTTGTCTTTTAGTGGTGGTGTGAAACAGTACTTTCACACACGATGTGAAAGAATCATTTTCCATAAAAGAAATGATATATTGATTACCCCTTAATCTTACCTGTCCTCCTTTATTTGTGACTCTCCCCCCACTATTTATATAAAATGAATCAAAGCCTTTTTTGATATTATCTCTTTGTTTAAATCTTGAATTTTCAAATTATTGCTAGCTGATTATTAGATATTAACAAATAATTGATGATCTTCTTAACTCCTTAAAACATTGAATGATTTAATTCAAACAATTCAAATGTTTTAATTAATTAATTAATCAACAATTATCCAATTAACTTGTTCAGTTTATCCAATGTGTTCGAGTCCATGACAATTTAATACTTTGAGTTAATAAGATATTTACACCTTATTAATTAAAATTAATCCAATTAATGGACCAATCATAATTAATTTGGATTAATCTTATGTGCCCAATTCCATTTAATTATTCTGCACTCTATTCATTAAAACTTCAATTGGCTATAATTTTCACATATGTGGTTTGATTCGAACACATGATACGTCATTTCAACCGTCTCAACTTAAAGATCTGTTTGAATGCTTTTAGTTGTCGATTAGATGGTCAAAAACACTGTTGTTTTAAAACCCTAATTTAGGTAAGTTGTGCACTTTCCGTTTTTAGAATTTTAATTTGTGAAAACCCTAGTTTGTGTTAGGGTTAGAATGTAGGTAGCAAAATGGGGTGTCAACACATGGGTATTAGTAACTTTGACCAAATACTTCTTCCTCCCAAACAAGCTGACCCTATCCTTCTTCTTGATGAGGTCTTGAGTATACCCTATAGACTTGGCACCTCATGGTCCATGAATGATGGCTTTGATCTCCATGCCCTGGTGTCGACACCGGCGGAAAATCTCTTCTTATTATTCTTTCTTTATTTTCCTAGATACCGACCCCCATTTGGCGAGTGTTGTGTGTGATCTCTATCTCTTTTCCGTTTCGAGATATGAGTTGTGTGTGTGTGGGAACTTGTGTGTGTGTGTGCGTATGAGCGCAATTTGGAGTCGCCACCAACCATGGGAAATTCTAAGGTGTGATTGGGCACCTATGTCTAATAGATTTTATCTAATTTAGACATTTAAAACTAAATGGTCTTGAACCAGAGATGGGTTCGGGGGTTTGCTTATGCGTGGGGAAGGTGTTAGGCACCCCACGACATCCGTTTAAGAAAACGGTTACCTCCTTTCTAATGTTTTCTTTTATTTGCTAAGCCTAGGTTTGTTGGTTTTTATTATGTACAAATGTCCCGATTTCCGTCATGCGATATACCAAAAGTGGCAAACGCAATGTGACTTCGTTCGGTTTTGATTAGACTCTTTATTTCACCATCCCTTTTATCTTTGTATTTTTTAGGTTCCGGGCATTTCGGTGGTAGGATGTACTTGAAATCCTAACACCTAGTGCCGGGACAAACGATTAATGTTTTTGGTGCCATATTCGGGATCTCTTTACCCTTGATTTCCAAGGATAAAGCGGTCCGTCAAATGGCGGGGTTTTGGATGATTAATTCACACTTTGGGGAATTTTAGACCATGATCCTATGGGAGTTAGAACGTGTAGAATCCCTTACACGAAAGCACGTACCAGCCACGCCCCCGTGTAAAGGACTCATACCTTCGTTTCTAACGCCCACATTACCATGTTTACTCTTTTTAAAGTTTTCATGGCAAAGTGTATTTTAATCACATTTTTATACCAAAGCGATAAACACTCAAACAAGTAATCACGGCATATTCACAACACATAATTACAAGAAAGAGTATGAAAGCGATTAGAATGGTCAAACGGGTAATCACGGCATATTCGCAGCTCATAGATCACAAGTATGACAAAATGGGATGATTATAGTACGCCAATCATAAGTATGAAGTGACATAAATGCGACGTTTATTTGAAATGACAAGGTGCAATTCATGAGAATTTTTAGGGAAAGGGTCAAGACCTCGTGGGGTCGGGATTCGATGCTATTTGAAAGACTTACTCGAATCTCGACACCACCTTAGGATTTACATGAATAAAACAAGACCATTTTTAAAAGAGGATTCAA
This sequence comes from Fagus sylvatica, assembly GCA_907173295.1. Classification (NCBI taxonomy): domain Eukaryota; kingdom Viridiplantae; phylum Streptophyta; class Magnoliopsida; order Fagales; family Fagaceae; genus Fagus; species Fagus sylvatica. The sequence goes on along the minus strand of CAJSFY010000062.1, from coordinate 316 downwards.
TGCCTTTTCGGGCTTACACGGGGGTTTAGTACTATTTGAAAAGATTTACCTAAACCCGCGAAGCCAAATAGGACTTAAATGAGAAAAACCGTTTTTGAAATGAATTTCAACGCCTTTTCGGGCTTACACGGGGGTTTAGTACTATTTGAAAAGATTTACCTAAACCCGCGAAGCCAAATAGGACTTAAATGAGAAAAACCTTTTTTTGAAAGTATGGGTTTCAACGCCTTTTCGGGCTTACACGGGGGTTTAGTACTATTTGAAAAGATTTACCTAAATTCGCGAAGCCAAATAGGACTTAAGTGAGAAAATCGTT